>JAJJMC010011034.1:1339940-1434616 GCA_023531435.1 Papaver californicum | reverse complement strand
CTGATCCAATTCAATATCTAGAACAAAGTACATATCAATATATACTTATCCTGCAATCAATATCTAGATGCTATAACATGAAAATAAGCATATACTGATATGTACTGATATGTACTTAGTAGTTTTGAAGTGTATTCAACCAAAGAAGAAGAAACGAGTTCATTATGACACGAAATGAACAAGGAAGTTAAGTTCTGCCAATGGAGAAGGGCCAAAGACCAAATTCAACTCATTCAAATCCAGGAGTTCTTAGTACCATTTTTAAGAGAACGAGAATATGAAGCCAACGCAAAAAGAATGAGGTCATTTGGAGTTCGTATGAGGAAGTTATGAGAAAAATAGCCGAAAGAAAATAATGAAACACTCAGCGTCACAATCGGGAGTTTACAAGGGAAAATATCCTACCGATTATAAGCAGTTTCGGGTCCAGGAAAACTTCGTTTTTGAGCTCCAACAATCGGTAGTTAACACGGAAATCGAGACTACCGATTATGACTCGACGGGAGCCACTTCTAAGACACGTTTTTGTCTTCCGAATCAAGATATCATGGTCCCATTAGGACTCTAACACCTATATATGATGAAGACTATATAAGAAGACTTCCATAACCCTAGAAGAAAAAGGATACATGAGGTCCAAGCATTGAAGGCTATAAAAGAAGACATCTAAAGCTCAAATAAAACATCTTTTCTTTAACATCTTTAACATCTCCATACCTCTTAAGTAATCTCTTATCTTCTACATCAAAAACCTAGGGTTTTCCCCTTATGGGGAAACCATTCTTATTCTTTGTATATTTTTCATGGGTTTTAGTAAATCCATGAGTAGGTAACTTTTTTCTGATGGTTGGGGATGTAGTTGGAAGTCCTAGACATGTAAATCAATCTGGTTGGTTAGTTTTAATGTTAATGATCTCTTTTATTGCTTATGTTCTACATTTATATCGCCATGTATGATTGAAGACTTGCTCGTTCAAGTTGCAAATTGAATGGTCTTGTGTTCATATCTAAAGCTAGACTAGGGTTTGAGATCCGGAATTGTCGAAGAACTCTAATCACAAGTAGCACAACATAGATGTTAACGACGGGATGTTGCCATACGATTATGTGTATAAGCTTAACCTAGGTTAAATCTGTGTGGCTCTTGCGTCGGATTTCTTAGAATAAACTCAACTCACGAAGACCATTGCTTGGGTTAAAGTTGAGTGGCTCTTGTGTCAAGTTATTCGTTGAGAATGATTCAAAGAGTGGCTCTTGCGCCTTTGATGATACAAGGAGTTTTACCAGAGTAAGCCTGCGATAGGATGCTCTAGGGTTATTGGTACAAGAAGGATTGAATTTTATCTCTAATCGATTGAAGAGCTTGTTTGGTGACGGAAGATGAAACCTCTAATCAGTATTTTCTCACTTTGATCTCAATCTTTACTTACTTTGTTTTTATTTTCTTTCATTAGTTTACTTAGTTTTATTCATTACAATCCCCCCTCTTGGTTACATAAGAAGTCAAAGACAAATACCAATTCACAACTCCTCGTGGGAACGATCCTTACTACCGCTATACTACTTGTTAGTATTAGTGGGAAATATCTTAATTAATTTCTGCGCAAACGACATGCACCAAAAGGCTCTAAAAATGGTTTCAATCTCTGGCCATTAACCTTGAAAGGATTTCTACCATCTTTAGTCACAATCTCAATAGCACCATTAGGAAAGACAGTGCGAACAACAAAAGGACCGGTCCACCGAGAGCGTAACTTCCTGAGGAATAGATGCAAACGAGTATCATACAGAAGAAATTTTTTACCTGGAGAAAATGACTTTCTTAAAATATTTCTATCATGCACAAGTTTCATTTTGTTCTTATATTCCCTAGCATTATCATATGCATCTTTCTGAATCTCTTCCAACTTATTGAGCTGGAGCTTCTTGTGAGCTCCTGCTTTGTCAAGTGAAAAATTTAACTGCTCTATGTTCTAACTCGATGGGCAGGTGACAGGCCTTTCCAAAAACAAGAGATAGGGTGACATTCCAATGGGGGTCTTAAACGCAGTACGGTAAGCCCATAAGGCATCAGTAAGCCTTAACGACCAGTCTTTCCTATTAGGATTAATTGTTTTCTCTAGAATACGTTTTATCTCCCTATTGGAAACCTTTACTTGACCACTAGTCTGTGGGTGATATGGGGAAGCTACTTTGTGGGTAATACCATATTTCTTCATCAAGATATTAAACGGTCGATTACATAAGTGTGACCCTCCATCACTAGTTATAGCTCGCGGTGTACCAAAACATGCAAATATGTTATCATTCAAAAACTGGACCACAACCTTGTGGTCGTTTGTTTTACACGAAACCGCCTCTACCCAGTTGGATACGTAGTCTACATCGACAAGGATGTAAAAATAACCAAAAGAATTAAGAAAATGACCCATAAAATCAATGCCTCACACATCAAAGACCTCAATGACTAAAATAGGGTTCAAAGGCATCATATTTATATGGGAAATGGTTCCTAACTTCTGACAACGCTCACAAGCAGCACAGTAACTGTGCGAGTATTTAAAAAATGATGGCCAGTAGAATCCACACTGCAATATCTTAGCAGCAGTCTTCTTAGCACTAAAGTGACCCTCGCAAGCGTGATCATGACAAAAGAAAATAATACAGGACTGGTCACTCCCAGGTATACATCTCCTAATAATATAGTATGGATAATACTTAAACAAATAAGGATCGTCCCAAAAGAAATGCTTTACCTCAACTAAAAACCTAGAACGATCTTGTTTACCCCAATGTTGAGGCATTTGACCAGTAACATGATAATTCACTATATTCGCAAACCAAGGTGATTAGGAAACAAAGAATAGTTTTTCATCGGGAAAATTATCGCTCACAAGAGGAGAATAGTCAGGGGAATCCAAAACAAGTATAGACAAGTTGTCTGCTACTAAATTTTCTACACCCTTTTTGTCTCTAATTTCTAACGAAAATTCTTGCAGCAAAAGGATCGATCTAATCAATCTAGGTTTAGTATCCTTCTTATACAGAAGGTACTTCAAAGCAGCATGATCAGTAAAGACTATAACTTTATAACCTAAGAGATAGGATCTAAACTTGTCTAAGGAAAAAACAATAGCTAACAGATCCATCTCTGTGGTGGTGTAGTTCAGTTGAGCATGATTCAGGGTTTTGCTAGCATAGTAAATAACTTGAAGTAATTTGTTTTCTCGCTGACCCAATACAACACCAATAGCATAATCCGAAGCATCACACATTATCTCAAAGGATAGGTTCCAGTTAGGTGCCTGGACTATGGGGGCGGTAGTGAGTGATTTCTTAAGCTTCTCAAAAGCCTCTAAACAAGCATCATCAAAGACAAACTTAACCTATTTTGCAAGCAAATTGCAGAGAGGTCTAGAAATCAAGCTGAAATCCTTAATGAATCGACGATAAGATACGATATGCCCTAAAACAATTCCTGATCGAACCATGAAATGACATTTTTCCCAATCAAGCACTAAATTCTTTTCCTTACACCTAGTCAACACTAGTGTCAAATGATGCAAGCACTCATCAAAAGATGACTCAAATACTGAAATATCATCCATAAAGACCTCTAAAAACCGTTCTACCATGTCAGAAAATATGTTCATCATACAACGCTGAAAAGTAGCTGGTGCATTGCACAACCCCAAAGGCATGCGTCTATATGCAAAGGTACAAAAGGGACAGGTAAAAGTGGTTTTCTCTTGGTCTTCTGGGGCAATAAAAATCTGATTATAACCAGAAAAACCATCTAGCAAGCAATAATGGCTAGGTCCATCTAATCTCTCAAGCATTTGGTCGATGAAAGGAAGGGGAAAGTGGTCCTTCCTTGTGACCTTGTTCAATTTTCTATAGTCAATACAAGCACGCCACGCCGTGGTCACTCCGGTTGGGATTAACTCATTTTTATCATTCTGGACTATAGTGATACCTGATTTCTTGGGAACAACCTGAACAGGGCTGACCCACTTACTGTCTGAGATGGGGTAGATAATACCCGCATCTAACAACTTAAGCACCTCAGTTCGAACTACTTCTTTCATGTTAGGGTTAAGTCAACGTTGCATCTCCCTAGACGGTTTGGTATTATCCTCTAAATGAATCTGATGCATACAAACAGTAGGACTTACACCCTTAATGTCTGCTATGGTCCACCCTAAAGCTTCCTTATTGTCTTGAATCACGGTCACTAGCCTACTTTCCTGGTTACTATCCAAGTGGATGCTACAATCACAGGCAAAGTTTCAGATGGGCCTAAATACACATACTTTAGGGTATCTGGTAGTTGTTTAAGGTCCAACTTAGGAGTCTCTTCTAGAGAAGGAATTAGGGTGGACTTAGAAACTGGTAGTTGCTCGAGCTTAGGTTTCCATCTATTACTAGTGTCTATCAAAGGGGATGAATCTAACAAAGCATTTACCTCATTAATCACATTATCATCATCAAAATCAAACCCAAAGTGGGCTAGGTATTTCTCTAATGTATCTTCTAGCAAAGTGTTTGGTAATGAATTTTGAACTAATGTTCCTATCATGTTCACCTCTTCAATGCACGTGTCATCTAGCTCAGGTGGTTGCTTACTTATATTGAAAATATTCAGCTCAATAGTCATATTACCAAAAGATAACTTCATAATACCATTTCGACAGTTAATGATCATATTAGATGTAGCTCAAAATGGGCGACCTAATATCACAGGTATATAATTCTCTGGGTCAGGGACAGGTTGGGTATCAAGGACAACAAAATCCACTGGATAAATAAACTTATCGACCTCAATAAGAACATCCTCTATGACACCACGAAGAATTTTCACACACCTATCAGCTAACTGCAGTGTTATCTAAGTAGGTTTCAAATCACCAAGTCCTAGATGGGGGTACACATGGTACATAAGTAAGTTCACATTGGCTCATAAGTCAAGTAACACTTTCTCAACACGGTAGTTACCTATTGTGCAAGAAATGGTTGAGGACCCTAGGTCTTTGTACTTAGGAGTTGTATTGTTCTTGATAATTGAACTCACATGAATAGTTAGAAAGGATTTCTTTTGTACACTAAGCTTTCGCTTTAGCGTACATATATGCTTAAGGAACTTGGAATAAGTAGGAATCTGCCTAATTGCATCTAATAATGGAAGGTTGGCCGTGACTTGCTTAAAAACCTCCAATATGTCGTTAAAGTTGGATTCCTTCTTTGTTGGCGCTAACAGTTGTAGGAACGGGGCTCTGGGCACAAAATATGAATTATGAGGAACTGCATCGGGCTCTATAGAGACTTCGTCAGTCTCTTCAGCTACTGGCTCAGCAGGGTGAACTACAGTATGTTCACTATTAGGCATGGTTACCTTGTTATCTACCACTTCACCATTCCTAAGGGTTCTAATTGCATTCACATGATTTGATGATTTCTCACCAGAAGATACTTCATGAACTCCTCTAGGATTGGGTTGGGTATGACTAGGAAACCTACCTTTTTCTTTTTATCTCAAAGACTCAGCGATTTGACCAACCTGGGTTTCTAAATTAGAAATAGTATGACTGTTAGCCTAAACGATCTTTTGATTTTCTCGTAAAATTTGGTTGACAAACTGCTGAAAATCTTTAGTGTTCTGAGTTAATAAGGCGACAAACTCTGCTAACTGATAGACACATTTGTGTGTCTAAATTGCGCTCGATTATCTATTTTGATAGTGTTCGATTGTGTACTTATTATAGCTTTTATGTCTTTGTAGGTATTTTTGAGAAATAAATAATTTGGGAAAAATTGGCTCGAAAAGTGATAAAGGCACCCGAAAAAATTACTAAAGGCACCCTGTAAAGTTGATAAAGGCACCCACGAGTTGGATTGGGGGCACCTCCCTTTTGAATTTGAAACCGAAAATGGTGGGAAAAAGTATTGTTAAACAACCAGGATAACATCAATACACGTCACAAGACGTGTTTCAGTCGAAAAAATTGGCCACAGGAATGAATCTGGACGGAAAAACATAGTTCTTCTCTGTTTCGGATATCACAAGGTTTGAGAGTGATTTGGACTTGTTCTTTGAGTCCTTATCGGTTAGAAAGGGTCTCTAGGGTTCACTAACCCTATAAATACCAAAGAGAATCAATGAGAAAGCCATGGGGAGAGAGCCAGAGCACCGAAAAAAATTCCAGGAAAAATAGTTTTCTGCTGGTGAAAAAGAAGAGGAATAACATAAGACGTCAGAGAAGTGTCGCTGATAATGTCGTTAACTCTGTCGCTGATGCAGGCACTGAAGCAGTCTTATTTCAACAGCACCTGAAGTCCGTTCTTTTTCCTGTTTTCTTTTCTTTCTTCTGTAACGCATAGAACACTTCTCTGTAACACTTATAAGCGATCATATCTCCCGTGTTACTATTATTTCACCATTGTAAGCACTTTTTGAGCTATGAAATATATTTTTGAGGGTGTTTCTGATACAATGAGCTAATCATCACCACTGGGGGCGACATAGGAAGCTATTTCTCCAATAATTAAGTGGTAACTTCTATTTTATCTATTTATTTTTTTACAATTCTTTTATTATTAATTGCTTTGAATTAAACTGAAAAAAATGGTTTTTTGTCAAATAATTGTGTTTTCTTTTGATAGGTCATGCTTAGTTTTAAAATTTTCATGTCTCATACTTTCGATTTACAATTATTCTTTTAAAAACCTAACTTTGGCAATATTTTGAATAAGTTGAATACAAGAATTGTAAGATTTTATCACTTGAAATATTGGTTAATAGTGGAATCCCGAACCCTAGTTCTTCCCATCAATTTAAAATCAAGTTTGCTTTAATCTTCCTTATTTTTAGTCATTAAAATTAGGTCTAGAAATCGAATCTTCACAAGTCTGAGAATCAAACCCTTTTTACCACTATATTAAAATCACATCATTAACCTCATGATCATCTTATCTATCGGATTCTGAAATTTTGCCGGTCCTGAAGGATTCTTAGTATATCCAAAACCTGGGGGAACCTTAGAATTACTAGACTGACCTTGACTCTGGACCTTAGACCAAGAAAGGTTAGGATGGTTTCTCTAACCAGGGTTATAGGTTTCTGAATAAAGGTCAAACTTCTGATGATTATCAAATCTAGTGTTATTATAAAGGGCATGGGCTTGCTCTTCAACAATTTGTCCTTCCCAAAATGATTTGGTCTCAATTCTACAACTAGATTGGCTCAGTTCTAAAGCTTCTAACCTTTTTGATATAGTTGCTATTTTGGCATCTGATTCAAAAGATCCTTCTACCCTATTGACATTTCCTCTACTTAGAAGAATTATTTTCTGGGGCTCCCTACTATTTTCCCACTGCTGGGTTTTTTCGGCGATTTCATTCAAAAATGTCATCGCACCATCGGTTGTTTTATTTTCAAACCCACTTGTGCATAAAGACTCAACCATGGTTGTTGTCGAATAATCTAAACCCTCGTAGAGGATCTGAACTAGCCTTAATTTTTCTAAACCATGATGAGGACATTGTGATAATAAGTCATTGAACCTTTATAAATACCTATATAAAGATTCTCCCTCTTGATGAGCAAATGTGCAAATCTGTTGCCTAATAGATGATGTTTTTTGCCTAGGGAAAAACTTCTGAAAAAAGGAAATGTAAGTTGTTCATAGGTTTCAACTGACTCGGAAGTCAAACTATATATCCAAGATTTGGCTTTGTCTGTTAGTGAAAAAGGAAACAGTCTAAGTTTCAATGATTCATCATCTAGGTCCTTAATCCTGATGGTACTACATATTTCCTCAAAATCCCTAACATGGAATTAGGGGTTTTCATTTTCTTTCCCTAAGAAGATTGGGAGAATCTGTATGGTCCCAGGTTTGAACTTATAGTTTGCTTCAGTTTCAGCTAACTTGATACATGATAGACGAGAATTCCTAGTTGGGTTCAACAAAGGTTTTAAAGTTGCCATTGTCGGCGCTATCAAAGGACTAGAAGTAACTTCTTCACACAATGTCAATTTCTCAAAATTGAAATTTTCAAAAATAGGGCCCTCAAAAGAAGAGTTTTCGAGGTCCTCGTTTCCAAAGACAGAACTACTAGGTTTTTCACTAATCAAACGACCTAGAGTGTCTTTTTTCCAAGCTCACTCAGTGATGATTTCAAGCGGTCTTGGGATACACTAACAATAAATCATAATTGGAAGGGAATTCTAAACAATCACAAGCAAGACTGACTCAACCAAATCAAACCTATTTAATCTAGCAAACAAAAAGCATGATGGATCTACTTAGATTGTTTCTAGACCAGCTTTTATTCTTTCAAAAGATAACTAGCTACAGTTTTAGCAAACCTCTTAGAAGGATCCAAATTAGATTAAGTCGAATAAAAAAAGGATAAGCTCTAAGGAGCTTTGATAATCCTATCTCTTTAGCAACGTTTCCTTGGGTTACAAGGCGGCTCGAATCAACTTAAAATAATCTTCCCGAACTTTGAGTTAGGCTAACAGAGGAACCAATACAGTCATTTTGAATGATTTTCCTATAAGTTCGTTACCCTATCATTCTCTTTCTAGTCAAAATTTTAAGCTTAGGTTCGCGTTTGGTAACGTGTTCCTAAGGAAAGGGTGATGAAATCCGAGTCCTTATCTTGTATGGCCAGTTATTTCCCTTTACTAGAAAAATAATTATGTATTCAGTTCCTCACCATATATGCATACGAAGGAATACAGTAAACCCACTTGCAGGGGATTCGTGGGTTGATCGAGTCTTACCTCCCGTACCAGACGGGGGATGAATCGGTTGTAGTCGACTCGGGCCACCGACTCCTATGTCAGTATACGAACCCGATGGGCCGAGACAATATCGTAATTGTCGTCCTTCCCTGTTGGAGTTTATATTTAAATTACCCTTCCGTAGGGTTTAAAAACAATAATGTCCAAAGTCCCAAAATAAAGTCCAAAAGTGTCCAAAATAAAATAAAAATTACAGACATAATAAAAATTTCCTAATACAATTTTCTAAAAAAAGAAACAAATAAAATCTAACAAATAAAAATAAAATTTAATTAAAAATAAAATTCTTTTATCTTCTTTTCCGTTCTTTTAGCTTTAACTTAAAC
Source organism: Papaver californicum (assembly GCA_023531435.1). NCBI lineage: Eukaryota > Viridiplantae > Streptophyta > Magnoliopsida > Ranunculales > Papaveraceae > Papaver > Papaver californicum. The sequence goes on along the minus strand of JAJJMC010011034.1, from coordinate 1,425,484 downwards.
TCCAAGTTTTTGGCTCAATTTCCTTTTAATCCAAAATCCAAAACCTGTAGCAAAAAAATAAACACCCAAAGAAACGTAAAATGGAACAAAGTAAAAATAATACTAAAGTTGGAAGTGTCTCTGGCTTGCTCCATATGATACTTGTGTTGCTTTAGAGGTGGTTGCTCTGTCCGAGTCTTGAGAGGAGCGAGTATTTCCTTATAAGTGGTAGTCTTATATATTTGTATTTAACCGTAACATGGTCGTGGCATGTTTGTTGCATGTTTGCAACATGCCAGTTGTGCTAGCAACAACAGCGCACATAGGTGCCATAGGCATGGCCGAAGTGTTGCCAGCACATGATAGTGTCGTGGCCATGGATTGGCCATCATTAGTGCTGGCACATTTGGTAGCGGCAATGGCAGGTGATTGCGCTGGTGCAAACGCATGCGAGAACTGCTGGCACGGGCAGAGGTAGGTGTTGCTGGCGAGGGCTATTGGCGCTATCACGGGAAGGCAAAGTAGCTAGCGCTGGTATCTCGGGATAGCGCCAGCACGAGCATGCGAGGTAGGATGGTGCTGCAAGCTTGGCAGGGTGGATGACGATGTGGCTACGGCCATGTGCTGCTGGCACTGGCACCTTTCCTTTTATCAAATTTGAGGGGCTTGGTGGAGCTTGACTATTCATGGCGTATCCAGTAGCACTACTTAAAAGAGGAACGTCGGTGTTTTTGGTGAAAGCATTTTGAGGAATGGAGCACCAGAATTGAGATTGGTTGCTGAACTAGATCTAAGTTCCACCCTATTTTAAAACGGTTGAAGAAATAACTTTCATATGGTTGAAGAATCTGGTTTAGGGACCGAGAGGTTGATCTCCCGATGTGCTCGCCAATTGTTAGTACCTAAAAATTTCTCTTAGGCAAAACAAATGCACCGCTATGGTACTTTCTTTAGGTTTGGAGATCAAAATCGTACAGGACAAGCATAAACCACGAAAGTAGTCGTTCCGTGTTGCTTCGGGTCACAAGGATAGAAGATGGGTTGATCTTAAAAGAGAGAAGCAGAGAAAGTTGAGGAAATCAGTGGTGATGAATTGTGTGTAGAGGTGTTGGACTATGAAGAATAAAAGAGCTTGTGAGAATGATAAGATTGTTCCTCCTTTCTGAATAGGCTAAGTAGCATATTTATAGTAGTTAGGAATACACATTTCTTTCTCCGTAAGTAGTGGAGGTAGTGAGGAGATGGAGAGATGGAGAATGTGGAGGTAACGGTGTAGCCACGCCTATTATGCTTGGGAAGTTTCTGGAAACTTCCAAAACATTACCTCATCATCTCTTTTAACTGCAATAACCGTCACCACTACTTATAACTTTCCCATCATGGGGTGTTGCCACACTGCATGTTGTAAACCACCAGACCAAAACCCCATGAAGAATCCCCCGATGTAACATGTTTTGATTTCTCATAGGAGCTAGTGGAGTCATGGACTACCAGACTGAAAACACGTGAGTAATTAGCAGTTTATTGTAAGGTAATACTACCAATAAGTTTGTGCCAACGTAGCATAGCCGTAACATATTTATGGCATATTTGCGACATGCAAGTTGTGTTAGCAACAACAGCGAACATAGGTGCCATTGGCATGGCTTGAGTGCTGCTAGCACTGAGGCTCAGGCATGCTAATGAGGTAATAGCGTTTGCGCTAGAGAAGTGATGGCGCTAGCGCTGTAGCATGGCCATGGCCTGCTAGCGCTAGCGCTGGTGCTGGCGACGTGGCTTATACGCTGCTAGCACTGGCACTTGCCAGTGCCATGGCCTATGCGCTGCTAGTGCTGGCGCTTGCCAGCGTCGAGGTCATGACCTACGCACTGGCACTTGCCACCGTCATAGTCGTGGCCACGACCTGCTTTGGGATTCTTAGTCGCATGATATTTAGTGTTGGCATTATGCTTGGTTTTTATGCAGTGCATACATAACATATTCAAGAAATTCAGTCGTGGAAGTTTTGCGACTTGAGATGATGTTCAATGCGACTTTGCATTTAGATGATATGCGCCTAATTAGCGTCTTTATTCAGAGATGGCATAGCATCCATTCCAAATGTTCTCAATTTTGTATAATCATCGTGTTCTAATTAATACAGATAGTTTGCATGGACGCATATGAAATAACGAGGGTTTAGTCAGGTAAAGCCCTTAAATTTTACGGGCGGATACATATATAAAAGAGCTACAGGGATACTGTAGTCATGAGCAAATACGCATTCTGAATTCTCTAGCGGAATGTAAGACAAAAGTACGTATCCATAATTCTGATGTCGAGTCAGAAATTTATACATATTTATTTCATGCTTTTACAACAGGGAAAGAATAATATTACGATTTTCTCCTTTGTCAAAAACTCACCATCAACACCCTCATATGTTTTAGTTGTACACATGTTGTGTTACCTCTTATTTGGGTTGCTTTCGTATCCATTTTGACTGAAAGCATGCAAATTTTATCCTTGCGAGTCATCATTTTTAGAACATATTGAATCTGAGTACATTTTTATGAGTTCGTCTTTTGGACTAGTTCGGTACTGCTTTTTATACTTGTTCTTCTATAATATATTGCCTCTCAAGGTGACTGCTGCTTGGTACGAAGGTTTCCTACTGTTGGCTTACACTTCGTTTACAAAGAATGTTAGATTCATACTGTTCTGAATTATTCTTTTTAAGTTCTCTTTCAGTTCTTCTATCTTGTATATATTTTTCTGGCTACATAACCTTTTATAAGTTTTGGAAAAAGGATATAGTACGGGTGCTAGTTGTCGCTATGGTCGTCCAAGTTACCAAGACTATCACCAATTTGCAGGAGGCAATACCCAGTATGGTGGAGCCAGTTTACCTGTTGTGGCCATAAGGGATAAGTACTCATATCCACCTGAAATTTATACCACGTCGAGGGCTCATGGTTTGTACATCAGTGGTGATTTCAATATGGTCAAGAGGTACGTAAACGTACTGATTCTAATAACAGATTTGTGTATCCATGATTCATGTTGTTTCTTTGACTAAATTCTGCTTCCATTGAAAGAAAGGGAATGCAGTTTGGATGAGTGTGATGTTTTTAGTACCTGGATCTAGACCATAACAGATTACGATAGCGTCTAAGAAGAAAAAAATAGGGTTATTATTTTTTCATATTGATTTATTATTATGTTAATAATGAACAAGCAATTGTATTTTTCATATTTTAATTGTAAGACTTATGATTCTTTATAATGAAAGGATTTTTATATGTTTATCTTTAAAGCAATGGCTGTATAATCTGTCATGCAACTACAAAAATAGTTACGTAACTTGTCATGCCACTATAAAAATGGCTGCATAACCTGTTATGCAGTCGAGAAAATAGTTGCATAATGCATTATGTAGTCAATTTTTTATTAACACTGAAATCAACCAAAACGTGGTTGCATAATCTGTTATGCAGCTCCAAAAAATTCTGCATAACCTGTTATGCATCCGAAAAATGGTTGCGCAACGCATTATGCAACCACTTTTTGTTAGCACTGAATAAAAAAAATGGACGTATAATATGTTATGTAGCTACAAAAATGGCTGCATAACGCATTATGCAGCAACTTTGTAAAAAGTAGTTATAATTGATTCTTGCAATTGAATGAAATTGCCTTTATTTTGATTTCATATGAGTTAATTGATTAGGTTGCAATTAAACTGTGAACTAAACTAAATTCTATTTACTACACATAAGTGAAATGTAAGGAAAGTTTAGATTTGCACGGTGGACCACTGATTATTTTACCCATTCGTGGATTTGAGTAATTAGTAAAATCTGTTTTATAGTAGACATAGATAGAAGAAGAGTCATACTTGATATGCATAGGGTTGGCGTTAATGGTGAAATGCAAATTCATGTTCCATGGGCGCAGAAAGAATTATTAGACCATAGAACAATCCTTTGTCGTTATGGTACATATACCAATCCATTTATGTACGTAATCAGAATTTTGACCTTGAATTAATCAATTATGACATTTACTTGTGTGGAGTATCAACTGTGATTGTGAAAAAAGAGGGTACTACTGTCGGAATAATATGTTGTGCAACTATAAAAATGTCTGCATAAAATGTTGTGCAGTTGAAAAAATGATGTGTAACGCATTATGCAGATACTTTTTTGTTAGAACTAAAATCAACCAAAAAATAGTTGCATAACCTGTTATGCAACTATAAAAATGTCTGCATAAACTTATTATGCAATCGAGAAAATGACTACATAATGCATTCGAATAAAACCCTAGTTTCTTTGCTTCTTTTTAATCTACGTGAATCTAACAAGTTTTTTTATTGCTATAAGGAAAAGAATAAAATTAAGAAAAAGGATTATTATAAAGATGTTACAAAGATTACTTGTGGTTTTATTACCAACATTAAGCTTTGCTTTTATGTGTATTATTAAACAACTAACGAATTTAAAAATGCCTAAAAGACAAAGTGTTCATCAACAACAATTACATCATTATCCTCTAAGTCTCTAACTCTGACTACTCTAATAGCCCTTTTTTTTCACCTGATTCGGCGTCTGAATCTGATTCGATCTAAGTCAGATGTCAGACAGTTTGTTTTCAATTTTGAGTCAGATCTGACTCACTACCGAGTTAGACCTAACCCCTGACTCGGACCCGTTCGAGTCAGGTATAAAAATATCCCTGACTCATTGGACCAAACCACTGACTCACATATTTTTAAATCAGATCCAGATGAGTCAGATGATTTCAGTCAGATCCATATGAATCAGGTCTAACTCAAAAAACTCTAATTCAAAAAAACAAACATAGTATAAATAAATTTCTTCAATATATCTACGGGAAGAAGGGAAGAGAACCTAAAGTACAGTAACAAGAAGGGGAAGAAAATCTAAGCTGAATTCGTTTGTAGACATAAATAGAGTAATGGACTAATTGATAAATAGTGTATAAATTAGGATCGAGGATTTACTAGAAAGCATTAATTATTTTTAATAGTTATCGCTAGTTGTAACTTCAGAGGAAACAAAATAAGAGATCTCAGCATATCTAACGGCTTACACCCACTAGCTTATAATGCTAGTATGCACGACAGTGCGGGAGAGCACAGCCCTGAAATACTCCAATTACGGGACAAGAGTCACAAGACCCCAAAAATTAGATAAATGAGATTTTGAACATACGAATATTAAAGAGAAAAGAAGTTCAACACGAACATTATACAGGAAAAGTTGAAAGACTGAAAAGCCCTCATGAGGAACTGTAAAATGATCAACATTATACAGGAAAAGTTGAAAGACTGAAAAGCCCTCATGAGGAACTGTAAAATGATCAACAGTCTTCACAACAAAACGTTGAAACTTCTCTATTTACTTACACTCAACAAAAGAATTATCACGTAGAACGTGCACCATGAGTTCGTGAGGCCCATATTCCAAAAACAAGAAACCAGAAAACAAACAAGATCGCCCAATACCGTGCTGGTCCATATTTGATTCTAGATAGTACAATCTGCAGCGAGTTTCAAAAGCAACCAAATTAACATTCCCAACTTGCTGAAACTTATATGCAATTCTCAACTTGCTGAAACTTATATGAATAATAGTGAAGTTGGCATGACAAACAAACTGCACCAAATTAGTTGAACACATGCATATTTGTTCTTTTTACAATTTGAAATTCTTTTCCCATCTCTCACCCTCCCAACTAACAACTGTATCCAAAGTTAAGTCCCCACCCAGTTAAAAAAAAATAGGCAGTGATACTTGGAACCCACATACTACAGTTAATGAAAGTGTATGTATCTACAACCCTCAACTTGAAGTATCTCAAGTGTGAACAGCATCTGTAAGAAAGCTCCAAGTATCTCAAGTGTGAACAGTATCTGTAAGAAATAATAAGATGCAACTTAAGGAAAACAGTGTTTTGTGATATTGTCCAGAAAGTGATCCCCATATTTGCAGTGTGCATGCATTAGGATCGCTAGCACAGTTCTCTAGAAGAAATCAAATCAAGTAGTGATTCTGAGGTTTACACTAGCCCATCAGCTCCTCTAAGGAAAGATGTGAGCTTCTCTGAGGGACAGCCAACAGCTAGAAATTCATGCCAAACAGAGCACTTCACGGAATGTGCACAAGACTAGAAAATAAAACAAGCCAAGGTCTCAAAAAGCTGCAATTTTTTTTTTTTAACTATTGTTTTGGCATTTTCAACTTTCAGAGACTCAAAATTTAAGATCTCTAAATGTCGGTCTAAAACATAACAGAACCCATATGTAAGCTCGAAAGTCATGAATGCGGCCCTTTGAGGTGACATCTGATTTACTACTGGAGCCTCCGAGAATGGTTTTAAAAATTGGACAAGTTGTACACCTCGAGGGGGAGCGTACAAACCCCGCCTCACTCCGACTGCCTTTTCATGCCTCTACAAGGCATACATATTTTACCCTAAAATGTCTTCTAGAAGTGCGCCTCACGAGGCATTTCTTTGGAGAAGTTAAAAAAAATCCAAGAAACAAAGTGGGAAAAGAAGAAGAAAAAATAAATAGAAATATAATGAAGAAATATAAAAATCTTACTGAAGTAAAATCAAATATATGAACAGGTGAAATACACAGGATAGATGTATAAACAACTTACAAAGCGAAGGAAGACCACAACTGTTAAGGCACATATACCCCCAAGAAGAATGTGAAGACCATTTTTTGCTGTTCTCTGCACATAAATACAGAATTCATAAGAAAAAACAAGAGAAATAGAAAACATAAACAACTTCATATGCCTGAAGAGCAATTAATACCTAAAAGAATACAGAAAATCACTGAAACCATTTGACGATTATACCCTTGTATTCAAAGTAATAAAACGAATATAAGATCCACAAACAGGTGCTAATGAAAATATCAAATAAGTATGGGAAGCACGCCTAGTCAATATCAGGTTCAACCTTTAAAACATTTATATGCATAAGTTTCTCTAAGCCCGTCTGGGAATGGTAATTCGAGTAAACCCAATGTAACTGAAAGTCATATAAAATTAGTCTCATGTCCTTCAGCATATTTTTTTCCAAATATTTTCTACAACTTCAGGGGACTGTTATGTGGACACGTATGAACTGAAGAACCTAAGAAACCAACTACTTGATCATTTTTATTTAAAATATCAAGAAACTTATGGCATACGTGAGTGTACTAGAGTATAGGGTCTAGGATCATCATTTCCATCCAAAACACGAACCCCCTTGTCCGCAAGTACTACTCTGAAGCCTCGATCTGTTAGAGAGAGGTAATAGAATGTATAAAGCAAGGGTTTGTGGTTTTAACAACATCACATACTCACACATGGTAAAAATCCTTCAGCAAAATGTCATAGCACTACATCTATGACCCCTAAAACTTAGATGCTCAACAACGAGGGTTATAGTGTTATACCAGTGCTGGTGGTGGTGAAAAATCTCGAACTGCTAAAGAGAGGGATAATAGTGTAATTAACAAGAATTTATAGGAAATCAAGTGATCCAAAGTCCAGCATTATAATGTCGACCACATAGGTCAACCCCTGAAGAGATATTTGGTTTTCAAACTGAGAACTGTATTGTCAATCAAAGAAAGGGAACATGAAGTGGACCACTTAAGGAATCAGTAGACTGCTAATTGTTTTAATGATGAACACAGTAGTATACATAAGTGGAAGAGTAGGATACAACCAATCCGCACTAGTTTTCTGGAAGATCTGGCATCCAGGCATTTTGAAAGACTAAAACTGTGTTTATATTTATGATCCTTGAGGCCTCATATAAATTTCAGTAGAACTAGTTCAGTTGGATCTTTGCAGTAACTCCAAAAATTTACAAAGAAGCAGTCTCACAAAAATTTCTGTTAAAGCCAAATTAAAGGCAAAACCCCGATAAACTATATAATGGTTGTTCTAGCACAAGATTACATATACCTGAAAGGCTATGCAAATAGTAGCACTCAGCATCAACTTTTTCAAAGTAAAACATGTATGGAAAGTAAACAAACACCAACGCATACCTTTCCAACACGAGGAGCAATGAGCCATGCTAGTGTAACAGTAAGAAGTCCAGTGGCAACAAGAATTCCAGTCCCTTCAACAGCCCATTTGGTAGCAGCGCTTTCAGTTTGGAGGGTATCTTCAACAACAACCCCAGAAGGCTGTTCTACAACTCCCTGGGAAATCCTAGTGAAATTACTATTATTATAACCGTTATTATCACTAGTATTATGTGGGTTAAACCACAACGAAATCTCACTAAGCCTTTGTCTTCGGATAGCATCGACAGCATCAGGATCTACACCTGCACTAATCTGTGTGTGTGCTACAGTAGGTTCACCAGTGGCAGTTCTTTCCTTCAATGCTTCATAATCCCTAATAGAAGCCACAATCTTCTTGAAATCAGATTCTCTTACATTTTTAGCTACACTGCCACATATTTCACAAACAATTGATCCATGATTAATAAACCACTTCAAAGCACAAGCATAATGTGCAAGAGGGAGATCGCTTTTGCAACAACAACCAAGACAAATAAGTACATCTTGATGGCTATGGGGACCTGCTTCCAGATCAGCATTACAAATGAATACCTCCCCCTCGGGGCTTATAAACTCCACAACCCTATGCTCTTTCCCACAATCCTCAGTATGTTCAATATCAGTTTCAGCACCTTTTGACACTCCATTGCTATTACGGTTCTTATTATCTGCATTAACATCCAGAACTTTCGGTGAAGGGGGGTAAATAGCCAAGAACCCTAATGCAGCATCACCCCTAGTGTCAGATTCAACACACTGGCACACACGACAAGTTGATAAGTTCCCCTCTTTATCTATACTCTGACGCGGAGTAGTGGAAGGTTTCAGATTTACACTTTTAACATCTGAGCATAGATTATCATTCTTTGCTTCACATACACTCACCATCTGTAATTGATCTTCGCTAAGAACCATCACGGTCAATTAGATTCCAACAAGTTATGGCATAGTTTATATCACTGCATATAGTCTTCAGGTTTCTCACCTATGCGGTTCAAAGTGTAAACGGTCACAAATTTCTAAGAAACAACCACAAAGTCCAAACATTCCCATAAAATTCGAAGGGGTGAAATGAAATAGATAGAAGAGATAAATTGAAATTTAGCATAACACTGTACTCTTGGAACTTCGGACAATGCAAATACAGGTCTACTGAATATATAATCTTCGACTCTGATATTCAAACTGGTAGTACTGAATTCTCTAAGCATCTAACTCCAACCACATCCTTGACAAATTTTCCACAGTAGCAATATTCCTGCATAGAAGTAAATATATCCTTATTCATACAGCGTACACGAAGCAAAATCCCCTAAAATACAACTGAAAATAATAAGATGATCATACCCCTGTGACTGTGAGTACTTAAACCTAGATTATGGAATTTCATACCATTATATAATCATATCTTCACCAGAGTATTCTAATACCTAACTTACCAGTAGAATTTACAAATTACTTGAGAATTTATACACAGATTGGGTAAACACACTGTACAAATTGATTGTTTATTATCAAAATTCGGCCGAGATTAAACAATATAGAATTATAAAAATAAAAAATAACTTATTAGGAAAAGAAAGAAAACAAACCAAATCAGCAATTGGAGAGTACTGAATTCCTACACAGAACGAATCAGATCTTCTACTAGAGAGAAATCAGAGATTAGGCGTTTTTTGAGATTTTTTATCTTCTTCTACTGCTACTAACCAAGTATTCGGTTCGAGGTGGTTGCTTCACTGACACACACTCACAGTATCTCACTACGCCGTGGGGTTGCTTCTAGTGATTTGTAATGGTTAACTATCATAAAGTTTACTCGAATCAGGAAAACTACAGTAGTTTGTTTATTACACGTTATTATTGGACACGTGTCGGAGTTAGATGGTTAAACCAATGAAGTGTGTAGGTTTTGATCCGAGTACGGGGCGACTGTTACTCGGACAATAACGATCAAAGATGTACTCTGTATCCTAAAGTTTTTTTTTGGAGCGCCGGGTTATCATCCTGGATAATTTTGGGCATACACGAATTATTTTGGACCTACCATTAAAAGTTAAAATAAGATCATTATAAAAAAAAAAAATCAAAAACCCCTTATATCTTTTGTTGTTAGTGATTATATACTTAATTAGTGTTAATTAATTCAGATGGTAGTTAAATTAGTTGGTGATTAAAATTGGATTATACCAATGTACGAGCCATCTTCTAAGCTAGGGATAAATTTTTAGTGTTGGACATTGATAAAAGACTTCATTAGAGTTCACAAGCTACAAAATCTACGCCGAACCAAAATGAATAAAACAAGATCAGTAGAAATATTATGGAAAGCGGCTTTTAAGTTTACAACCTAAACGAATTAGTGATTGAACTTTCTCTAGAATTGTTAATGTTAGTAACTTTACCCTCTAAAATGGATTTATAGAGTGTTTGGATACCAGAAACAGACTTCTCTAGAAGCAAAACTCAAAAGTAAAAACATTTTGCTTCACAAAAATTTAACATTTTTACTTTTAGTAGTCATTTTGAAATTATGTACCCAAACTAACTTCTGACTTTTTTGCTTCCAGAAGTCACAAAACAACTTCTTAAGTAATATCCAAACAACCTATTAATACTCTGAAAGAGTTCCTTTCTAGATCTTGCACGACCACCAAAAGCCACCTTATTCCATTCTTTCTAAATAACCCAACAAAAGGTAAAAAAATTCAAATTTGTTTGTTCTTGCCTTAGGTTTATTTTGCCGACAAACTAAAAAAAATATGTTGAAAAGATCTAAAAAACAACCACTTAGTTAATATGGAGACTAAATAACCAGTCGTAAATATTGCACCGGACCACAAGATGTTGCACCAAGACCTCCAAACCTACGTACGAACCATTTTATATGAAAAACCTTTTGAAGTTAGTAACTCCTATGTAATCCATTATCTAACCTCCTAGTAATGAATAGTGTTTTAGGAGCAAATATATAGTTAACCTTAGAAGTCCATCTATTATAGAAGTAATTAAAAGATTTGAATCTTCCTAATAAAGGGAATGTTGAGATATAATCGCAAGATTGTAGGCTATAATTTATCTACGGAAAGCAGGGTCGACTTCACTACTCATCAAGGACATGTATTTTCTTTCCAAAAGAATAAAGTTGATATTTATATTTCAAAAAAGAAAAAATAATATTTCTTTTTCAAAACAAATAAAATAAATCTTATCTAGATTTTCCACCTTGGATTATGCCTACCACTTGTCCTTCAATTATAGGTTGTAAAAGATAAAGATAGGATTCTCCAAAAAGAAAATTTTATTTCTTTTTTTTTTTGCAAGCTTCACCCCTATATATATATCCCACAAGTGAAAGGGAAAGGGGTAAGTTTTTAGTTTCAAGTATTATTGTCTAAGAGTTTGTTTAGGAGTTTGATAGTGAAAGTTTGTGAGTGTTTTCCTACTATGAATGTGACTTCGAGTTTGATTTGGTGTGTTGTATATAAATAAAGACTACTTTATAAGTATCTCTAGTCTCTGTCTCTGTTTTAAATTTGGTTTATTAGTTTAAGCTTGTTTATTTTAATATTTTATTAATTACCCTTTATAATTATATAATTTTTGGGAGCAACCATTTTTGGTTGATCTTATAGTATCGCAACCATTTGAAAGGGAGAGATAGAGTGTTAAATATTAGTCGTAGTGATCTTGTAAACCTATTAGTTGGAAGTCTGCATTTACAGGTTGAGCAGTGATTCAGGTTGACCGTTTTAACCTTTATAAACCCTTTATGGCTAGCTTTGTCAGATCGTTTTCACGAAAAAATAATTTCAAAACTTAAGTTACTTTTAATTCAGAAAAAGTCATAATGCAAGATATTGAATTTTTTTTTTGTAAATTTGGAATATTCCTAAAGTCTCAGTTAATGAGGTGTATAAAAAAGGATTTTTTTTAATTTAAAAGCGATTATGCGATTAAGACAGTGGAAAAAACCATATCTATAATAGATTTAAATGATAATTTTGAATTTTTCTCTCCTAAAATAATAGAAGACCATAAACAAAAAAGATTTAACTATCTTTATATAGGCTTGATACAAATAGATGTCAAACCATTAACAGGGACATGATTAAATAATTTTGTACTCATATGTGTCAGAGATTGTAGACATAACAAGTTTATTGATTCGTTATTGGGAATCATTGAATCTACTTTATGTGAAGGTACAATATATATTAATTGGTTCCCAAACTTTTTAGTATCCCTTAGTGATCCAGGACTCCTTAAAACTCGGGTTTGATATGGTCACGGGATCACAAAACTTAGCAGTTGTCTATAGGATATATTATAAGGTTATGAATACCTTATGCCCTGATGCTCAAGTTTATGATACAAAGTGTCAAACTAATTATTTTCATACTAATATCGATAAAGTTCATATGGTTATACCTAGAACAATAAGGTGGGAGCAAGTTACCCTTCCGTAAAAATGGACTTTACAGGTTGAGGTTCCAACGAAACCTTGCCAAAACCAAAATCTTCAACAAATAATTGAGTAAGAAGATGGATATGTTGTAATACAATTTACATCTTTTAGAAAAAACAAGGCTTAAAGTGACAGATGGTGAGGGTAGTGCACCAAGACCTTCTGTAACATCATCTTCCTATACAGACCCCATTCATCACTTCATAAATGATCCACATGATATTACAAAAGAAGGTGTAAAAAAAACTCCACATCAAGTTAATAAATCTTATTACATGGTTGATACACCGAAATCCGGTGTTAGAAACATTCATAAACCTCAGAGCCATCATTCTCAGATCTAGAATTTGAGATATATGTAATTCAACAACCTTTAGATCAAATTATAGATCTGAGAATGTTGGCTTTGCTTGTTCAGGGATGTTTCTAACATCGGATTTCAGCGTATCAGCCATGTAATAAGGTTTATTAGCTTGATGCAGAGTTTGTTTTACACCTTCTATTGTAATATCATGTGGATCATTTATGAAGTTATAAATATGGTTTGTATATGAAGATGATGCTACAGAAGGTCTTGATGCACTAACCTTACCATATGTCACTTTAATCCTTGTTTTTCTAAAAGATGTAAACTATATTTCGACATCCCCATCTTCGTATTCAATTATTTTTGAAGATTTTGGTTTTGGCAAGGTTTCGTTGGAACCTAAACCTGTAAAGTCCAATTAAGGAAAGGTAACCTGATCCCGCCTAATTTTTCAAGGTATAACAGTATGAGCTTTACCGATATTAGTATGAAAATGAGTAGTTTGACCCTTTGTATCATAAAGTTGAGCATTAGGGGATAAGGTATTCATAATATTATAATATATTTTATAGTCAACTGCTAAGTTTTGTGATCCCGTGACCATATCGAACCCCTGAGTCCTAACATTTAAAGTTAGAGTTTTAAGGAATCCTGGATCACTATGGGATACTGAAAATTTGGGAAACAATTAAAGTATATTGGACCTTCACATAAAGTAGATTCAATAATTCCCAATAACGGATCAGTAAACTTGTTGTGTCTACAATCTCTGACACATAATAGTACAAAATTATTTAAGCATGTCCTCGTTAATGGTTTGACGACTATTTCGATTAAGACTATATGAAGATAGTTAAATCTTTTTTTTTATGGTCTTCTATCATTCTATGAGAGAAAAGTTCAAAATTATCATTTGAATCTATTATAGATATGGCTTTTTCCACTATCTTAAACGCATAATCACTTTTAAATTGGAAAGATCCTTTTATATATACCTTATTAACTAGGACTTTAGGAATATTCCAATTTTGTAATTGTTTTTCAATATCGTGCATTATAACTTCTTCTGAATTAAGAGTAATTTCATTTTTGAAACTTTTTTTTCGTAAAAACGGTCTGACAAAGCTAGCCATAATAAGGGTTTATAAAGGTTTACAAGCGCACTGCGACTAATATTTAACACTCTATCTCTCCCTTTCAAATGGCTCTGATATCATCATACCAATAAAAAATGGTTCACTCCAAAAATTATTATAGTTATAAAGTGTAATTAGTAAAATATTTAAAATAAACGAGCTTAAACTAATAAACTAAATTTAAAACATAAACGAGCTTAAACTAATAAACTAAATTTAAAAAACAGATAGAGACTAGAGATATTTACAAGGTAGACTTTATTTATATATAGCACACCTCGAAGTCACACTCAAAGCAGAAAAACACTTACAAACTTTCACTCTGAAACTCCTAAATAAACTCTTAGACAATGATACCTGAAACTAAAAAAATTCCCCTTTCTCTTTCACTTGTGGGATATATATAGGGGTGAAGCTTGTAAAAAACAAAATAGATAAGTTTTTCTTTTTGAGAATCCTATCTTTATCTTTTACCACATATAAGTGAAGGACAAGTGTGATGAGTATGTAAACATTACATATATTATATCTTAATTTATAATTATTAATTCTCTATTTTTTACATGTTTGATGATTTTTCTTTAGTTTTGTAGTTTTTAGGAAATAAAGCTCGATGGACTAAAATGCGGAATTCAGTTTGTAAAAATGAAGGAAATGAAGTGATTTATGATTGATTGGGAAAAGACCGAAAGGAAAAACATGGAGAATCATTTCATTGGACCAATTATTTGGATATAGGAGTGTGGTAAAGTGTGGAGACCTATTTATTCACAAACAAGTTGGAGGATCAACATAATACCGTCCACCTTTGAAAATTTAATTTTTCTTGTGTACAAGATTTGAAGGATTAATATATATCTTCTACCTATGGAAAGAAAGTCTACCTATGGAAAGCAAGAAGAGACAATCTCATAAATAAGGAAAAAAATAAGATCATTAGTTGGAAATCCACATTTATTCCATTTATCACATATATTTTATATTATACTAACTAAATGAGAATATTGTGGAAATATTTGGAAGACTTGTTTATATAAATAGTGGTGGAAGAAGATGGAAAATGGGGATCAATTTCAGTCCATTGTCCAAGAGCAGTAGTTTAAGAGTTTTTTTCTTTTTTTTTTCTTTTTTTTTTCTTTTCTCTATAATGGAGTAATCTCTCCACTAGGGATGCAGATGAAGCCCTATGATATGTCATATGTATTAGAGAGTAATTCATTTTCAATAATAATTCTTCTTGGTCCTATTTTCTAGTTTAGTAATGATAACAATCCTTTTCATGTATCCTTGTGCTTGAATCGATGATTTTACGTTCTTAATTTAGAGACCAGTACCTTTAAATGAATTAATTGTTATATTTTGTGAAATTTAATTAAATATAACGTTATTTTCCAAGACGTCAATCATGTCTTAAATTGTATTGAGACAGTTTGAAGAATTTTATTGATAATTTATTTTGATACTATAATATTCATATAGTAGTGAAATATAAAGTCCTAGGTTTTTTTTATTTTATTTGTTTATTTAATTCAATAGATTATATTTTCACATCCGATCTTTTTATAATTTTAGCTTTTAGTTTAATTATAAATTATAGATAAAAATTAATTAGCCTCTGTGGAAACCCATATTTGCATATTGTCCAATCGACAGTCGTACACTTGCAGTATCACAATTAAAATCACATCAAAATGGTAAACATAATCCAAAGTGGAAAACTTAGATAAAATTTACTTTTTCTATTTTGAAAAAAAAATATTAATATTTTTTTCGAAAAATAAATATCAATTTTACTTTTTTGGAAAGCATACACGTGTCCTTGATGAATAGTGGAGTCGACCTTGATTTCTGGAGATAATCTGTATCCCTAGAATCTTACAATTATATCTCAATATTTCCTTTATTAGGAAGATTCAAATATTTTAATTACTTATTCGAAATCTTGTTCCTCAAATAATTCTGAAACAGTCATCATTACTGGCATTTAAATCTCTGTGCTTTTCGATTTTATTTCGGCTTCCTCCATGGTCTTTGAAGAAAATGGTTGGTGTGGCAGACCGGAATTTTTTTTCTTTCAATGGGTCGGGTTTCGGTCCATTAGCCATCTCCAACTTCCCGATACGCCACTCGAGAAACCGGAATTTTAAATTTTTCGAACCAATTCGATCTTACCAAGCAAATGTTTATCGATTTTTCCCAAACTGCTTTATAGGCAGGCAAACATAATCTTTATATATTTTGCTCGGTTCACCGAATTCGCCAAACTGCGTTACAGTTTTTTAATATCATTTCTTACATTTATTGATACCAGAAGATGATATTAATTACCACATTTGGTAACAATCATCTCTAATAAACACAAAACTTTTATATTTCAAGGGTCATCGAATCCTACATATGATTCCCATCGTTTCATTAGAAAGATATAATATCTCCTGCCCGAGTGGTCGGGTACCAGCCACCGTTACAACTATTGGTCTTCCGGGTTGCCACTCGTAAGTGGGAGCTAGCAGGCCTGACAACACACATCGTTCCAACGACGGATGGGGATGATCAATCCCGTTATCTACCACCATTCCAGCGATGGTCTTCCGGATAGCCACCTGTAGGTGAGAGCCCCAATGGGCCTGGAAATTCACAGTACTAGGTCAAGCTCAACCGACTATCGTTTTCAAATGATATGAACTACTCAAAAGAGTTAGTAATCATTTCTAGACCGATGGTATGAAATGCCACTATAGGCAATAACCATCCCTTCTCAGATGATATGAATTACCTGGAATGGTAATAATCATCTTTATCACATGTATCAGACATATGATGTGAATTACCTAGTATGGTAATAACCATCTCTTATCGCACGTTTTGTGCATTTATCAGATGATATGAATTACCTTGGGTGGTAATAATCATCTCTCACTAAGTAGTATGAACAACCAGTAATTAGACTGCAACTAACTCAAGAAGATTGCAATCATCTCCAAATAAATGGTATGAACTGCCGCGTAACAACCAACACTTTTAGATGATATGAACAATCTTGTGCTGAACCGCAGAGCGGCTGTCTACGTACCCTCTCTGTAGCTCGAAGGGATCAAGCACGACCGTAGTTCGTCCTTTACGACGGATAATATGAACTGCTTTTTGTATCAGTAACTATCTCTAGTGTTGGATAGTATGAATTTCATAGCAACAACTATTCCAAATTCATCATATCAGTAACAATTACCTTAGTACCTACCAATTAATGGCAAAATACCAACATCTATGTTTGTACATGTACTTGCACATGTATCTGCCATTCAAACAACAATAGACCACATCTGTGTTGTATACCAATCCAAGCCATTAAAGTATTTAGAACATTTTGCATTCTATAACCAAATAGAGATTCAATTCACGAGCAATAATATATATTCACTATCCACTGTGTACAACTAAATTATTGGCCAAGATAAACAAAAGATAATAAGTGACATGTGAGAAAACATGAAGAATACACCCAAAGGAATTTATCTTACTCACATAAGTTGTTGTTCCGTCAGTCATTTTGCATATGGTTTTATATTACTAAAACCATAGTTCGATAAGTATGTCAATCAACCAGTATACACAAAATTAAAGCATACCATGGCTATGAGACCACATAAATAATCTAACACAAACGTTTAGTCCAAACCCATCACAAAATTTTCCATAAAACCTTACTTATAAATGAAGTAAAATATATATTGCAAGTCGTAAAAGTAAGTGTATACAAAACACAACTTCGAAACTAAACTTCTACTCTCAATGTGAGCATAATATGAAAACAACCATATTTAACTGCAAGGAAAACAAGCACATTAATATGTTATTCATCTCTGTATCAGCAGATAAAATGCTCAATACGGGGTCAAATCATTCATGACAGCACACTTGCGGACTTAAGTAGAATGCAGAATAACAGTTCCTAGAATAGGTATAAGTCACCATCTATAATTTGTAATGAAACACTAAATATCAATTCTGAAACCTTGTCCAAAGGATTATATTTCATTATAAGAGACCTTAAGATAATTTTATTTCTAAGAGGGTCGAAACTCCCTCCGAACATATCTGACCGAAAACTGAATTCCCCAGTTTTGCAGCTTCAAGTGACTATATTGTAAAATTCCTATAGACTTCGTTACATAACGGAATTCAACAAACAATATCTCAATGGAAACTAGAGAAGTCCATATACAACTTCTTAGAAGACTCCAAGGGCTAGTTCAGAGTCTAAGTGCACCATAAAAGCCCTGCAAACAGTGACGCGAACCATTTTCCAGGAAATTCAGTCTCATTGTCCACACAGAATCAGTTCTCTGTACTACAACAGTTTCTACCACCTCTCCTAACCTGATCATCCTGAAATTTAATTTGAATATTCCTTATATCTGTAAGAATAACATATTCAAAGTTCACTTAATTCTAACGGTTCGTTAAATAGATATATACATCAGAAGTTGACTGATCATACTACTAACCTGCAGAAATCAGTACAGATTCGCTCATGCTTTGGGATATCTAAAATAATCAGATCTTCATTAAATTCATATAAAAATTCTGCTATAATGTAATAAGCACATATCCAAATTTCAGCTACAACCGTATAATCATACAGTGAGAAAATTAGCAATCACTGGAACTGTTCAGGATTTTAGTCTGCAGAATGCAGTCACGTTTAGCTCACACTTAAGGGTACCTACAAAGCTCATATCTTCTTAAAAATTTTACTACAAGTCATCTACATTGAAGAGAAAAACATAGTAAAATTTCATCTTAATTTGATAAACATACAGTGAGAAATTATATGAACAGTTGAGTGTCCAGGGTTTTAATCCTGCAAAAAGCAGTCATAGATAATGCTATCTTTGCAGTAGTAAACCTAACCTGATATTCATGAAATTTTGATCATATCATTATGACTTAATTAAGCAAACCATACTAAAATTTCATTACAATCCAACCACTGGATCTAACGATATTAATAAAAGAAAAATAGACACTCAAGGGTTTACAAGGTTGTATAATAGATGTTCAATACGAATTGTTCATTAGAAGTTCGATAATTTCTACAATCAAATAGATATTAAAGTACTTAATAGTGATTGTAAGTTACCCAATTCATCAGTTTTCTAAGAACATGAGCCATGATCAAGATCCTCAATTTCACAATATAAACCCTAACTTCATTGCATGCAAGAAGGATTACCAAAGAATCATATAACATGGTGTGTAAACAAATAGACAAAAACCCATTCTTTAATTTCCCAAAGATACGCATAATAAAGGAGGAATTGATTAAACCTTCATGATTTACAAGTTACAGAAATAAGAGAATAAAGAGATTCTAGCAAGGAAACCCTACCTCAATTGTTGATTTACCATAAGGGTTAATAACAACAACAATCTGTTCTTCTACTTTTCTGTAGCTCAAAAATCTAGCAACAAATCTCTTCATTCCGACTGATTTAAGCTTCAGAAACTCATTCCCAAAATGTTATCAAGAATTTGTTATTTTCCTAACTTCTGAAATCTCTCACCTTTATTATCCAAACGAGAACACTAAAATGCTAATTCATCTCAAACTCTGTATACATATCAATGGAAGTAACCCTTACACATCCTCGTTGTTTTCTTATTTGCAATGAAATACCTAAACTCCATAACTCCCTAGAGTAACCATAAATCCCAGAGAATAAGAGAAGAAGTGAGAGTTGGGGAAAAATGTTTTTGAGAAAAAACCATGGAATCCCTATAACAAAGAAAGGGATTCTTTCCTATAATAAGAGTTGGTTTTGTAAGATGACATAAACATCCCTAGTTCATATTTGGCCACTTGTAAAGCATGTTAAATATTTTTGTGTTTCCCTAATGTGTACTATCAAACACATTAATAATATTAAGGGACAACCTATTGGGTATAATATCAGGTTTAGTTACATTCGAGCAAAAGTTCAGAGGCAGCCTAGAAATACTTGAATATTAGAGTTGTATGCACTCTGAGTGTAGAATTCAGATAATGGGTTTAATTAAACCCGAGAAAAATATTTGGGGTCTCACAGTTACGGACTCATTTCTTCACTTTCGAGTATTTCTAAAATTTATCTTTTGAATTCTTCTTTCGAAAGATCCCCGTGCTTTTTTTTTAGCGCGAGAATATCAGTAGAAAACTCCATTGGAATTGTCGACGATGATGAGGAGACCGTTATTTGAGCCACAACAAACTACGCATTGAATGTGGATGGTTGTAGATGGGTAATATTATATCTATCCCATCATTTGATAAAAAATTATCTTTTTGAATACGGGATATACTCCCAATCTAGATCATCATCTTTTGGAATAGAATAATTTTATTTTAAAATCCATAGAATTTCATACAGGATAAAGAACTACGACATTAGTCGTCTTTTATCATAAGATTGGCTATTAACCTTTATGAACCTTTTTAAGACTTCTAATATATAACCAGGTAATATATCCTGGGTCGTCCCCCAAAGAACAAACCATGTTCGGTACTATTTTGGAAGTTCCTGAATTACATTTAATTTAAATCCAATATATACCAAGAATGAGAATTTCTTTGATTTTGGCACCAAAAAGTATGTGTCCAGGCTTTGATATAATTAATATAATTATATGATCTGGGTTTAATATGTGGATGATCATTAAATTTTCTAGACTCATGAGGGTTCATCCCCAGTCTCTATATGACAATACTTTTATAATAACAAGTTTAGAAAATGCGGGAGTAACATTATTATCCCTTGTATTATGGGTTATACTGACAAATCTTGTCTCTGCCAGTATTGCTTCATCAAATTCTCTGGTTTTACCCATAATGTGGTAAAATATGGTCTTTCGTATACATTGCGGCAACCTCTGCAGGCTCCTATGAACATGTTCAGTTTCTACTGCCACTAGGGGTAATGATATGGTCATTAAATATGGTGACCCTTCTTCTAAAGAAGAAGAGTGTTTACCCATATATGGGTTTCCTTTAGTCGCCACAGGATTATTTTTATTTTTGTTATTTACTTAGTTACGAAATTTGAGGAGGCTTTCCTCTATATGGATGGTAATCTATTTTTTCCCTGCAAAAATTCACGAGTTAAGAAATCAAGCAAAGAGTTAGTTTCTCCTTTTATATATTCAATTTTGAAATCAAATGTTGATAAAATGGCTTGCCATCTTGCACAAATCTGCCGAGAGGCTAAATTCTTAACATCTTTAACCGATATTTCCTTAGCTGCTTGACAGTCCACTCCAATAAGAAATTCTTGGTTTAGCAAATCACTTTCGAGTTTAGTCACAACGAACTATTACAAAAAATTCTTTTTTAATTGTTGAGAAGTTCTTTTGTGTCAATTTCCAAAAACCAGAGGTACATCGAACTAATTGTTCTTTATTATGAATCATTTGTTTAAGAATTCCTCCATACCCAACATCAGAGGCATCGATTTCAACTATTTTTTAGGCTGCTGGATTAGCTATCGTTAGACACAACAATTGTTTGGTTTATTTTTTATTTTTGAACAACACTAGTATGTTCACTGCTCCATTTAACAAGGTTTTCCTTTGTCTAGCATATAACAATCGACTATCTTTTTCTAAATCTTTATAAAAATCTGCTATAGAATTCAGGCTTCCTAGAAACCTTTATAGTTGTTTTTTATCTCAAATCTCATCAGGAAATTTATTAGCAAAAGCTAGCCCGTTCTATGAGTATAATAGTACCTTTATTAATGTTATTCTCAATGAATCTAACTTGGGTTTGGAATATTTTCATTTTCTTTGCAAATACCACCAATCCAGCTTGCTTCACTATTTTTAAGAAGGTTGATAAATGCTTAAAGTGTTGCTCAATAGATTCATAATATATCAACACATCATCAATATAAACAATTGTAAAATTTGAATATGAATTAAATATGTTATTCATAGTATGTTGGAATTCTGACGGGGTATTTTTTTAACCCAAACATCATGACATTCCATTCATAATACCCAAAAGGAACTGTGAATGATGTCTTATACTCATCTTTTTCACCAATTTGTATATGTCAGTACCCAGATTTTAAATCAAATTTTGAGAATATAACAACATTATGTAAACTATCCAAAAGGTCTTTTTTATTAGAGATAAGGTACCTAATCCACCTTAGTGCTTTATTCAGAGGTTTATAGTTTATTACTAATCGCGGAACTCCTCTCTCTAGTTCCGGTTCCTTTTTAACATAAAATGCAGGACAATTCCACTAGGAATAACTTTTTATAATTAGACATTTATCTAATAAGTCTTGGATTTTATACTTGCATATTTCTAACAACCTATTATTCATTTGAACTGGTCTAGCCTTGGTAGGAATCATTTTCTCTGAAAAATATGGTTCATAAGGAAATTCACTATGTCTTATTTTCTTTCCCAAAATGCATTAGGGATTTCAGCACAAACTTCTTTTATCAACAGATTGTTAACATCTTTGATTTGTTTTTGAAGTTTTGGACATTTCAACTTTTCTTCAATTTTTTATATTGGATTTCTTCTTTTAGAAAGAATAGAAATTTCTCTTTTCTTGTAATCTTACCTGGATATGATTAATAAAAAAAAAATTCGGTTCAGAAACAAATTCAAATATGATTTTATGACCCTGAATCAGAGCTTCAATACCTGTATATATATATTATTAATTTGTAAAGGATATAGCATTATAAGAATGTAGTTCCTAAAATACATGATTGAGATAAGTTCTTAACATAATAAATGGTGTCTTTAAACAGATTTCATTGTTACACATTGCAACATCTAACAATTTGTAACTAATTATGTGTTTGTTCTCATCTGCAGATAAAAGAACTTGGGTGGTTTTACTAAAATACTTTGTCGGTACAAATCCTTCATTTAAGCAATTTAAATCTGCACCTGAATCTATCAGTGAAATAGTTTGAAAACGATATTCTTTTCCTATGATTAAGGTAACTAAGGTATACCCTTTTGGGATGACTACTTCATCAATTATGTTGATGAATTGCATGTTATTGACCTTGGTTTGCATTGGAGGATTCTGGATTTTACATATGTTTTTGTGTAAATATGGTAGCATGATAGTTTTGTAAAATTTCATCGAAGGAATTTTTTTCATATGATTCATACTCTTCCTCTACAGGCTTATGGAGTTCCATTATTTATGTTAAGTCCTCGTAATTCATCCTTAACCTGATTAACTTCATCCTGAAACTCATTGACCGAAGGTTCTTTCTTAGAATGACGGTTTTCTACCCTTGCTAGAATCTCTTTAAAGCTATAAGGTTGAGAATGCCTTTCAGTTTTGTTTAATTTTGGCGCTCTTTAGATACCTCAATGTATTGTTCCAAAGGTGTTCGCTTTGATTCTGATCACTAATTTTATCAATTAATTCTAGGATAATTTTTTTTTCACTAGTGAGGATATTGATCCCTAAACAAGACATATGATTATGAAAACAATTGTGACATGAACAATCGTCCGCACATTCATCATTATCTAAACCAAAAGCATTATACGAAGATTCATTTTCAGTAGACCCTTCTTCGGCTTCATCTGAATGATCAGATTCCATCAAGAGGACTTGACCCAATTGGCGTTTAAGCTCTTCATATATGTTGAGTTCATTCATTCTTGGTTTTGTTCGATATTTAATTTAATAATGTCCAACTTTGCTACACTTATAGCAAATTGAGAGTTGTTTTTTATTGTTGTATTGTTGTGGCTTATTTTTATTTTTTAGAAAATTGGATTTTTTATGTTTCGATGGGTACCTATTAAATCTGGTGGTTCTTCGACTATGCGGTTGGGCATGTTTCTTTCTGGATTTCATTGCCGATGAAAACGAATTATAACTAATTTGTTCACAGAAATCATTTAATTCCTCTTTCTTAGTTATTTTATTTTACTGTAAATGCATATGGACTATATATGAATATAAGGGTGAACCTTCTGACATAATTTCAGAAGACAATTGTCCAAAGGTATATTCATTACAATATATTATTTCTTGGGTTATTTTATCTTTAAGCCTATTTCTAACACATAAGAGTACATAGTTATTTAATCATGTCCTTGTTAATGGTTTGAAGGTTATTTGGATTAAGCATATATGAAGATAGTTAAATGTTTTTTGTATATGGTCTTCTATTATTCTAGAAAAGAAAACTTCAAAATTATCTCTTCTACTTAAGCCTTCGCTTGTTCTCTCTCAACTAATCTCTTTTACTAACTTTCACTACCACTTTATCATTTCTCTTATGATCCTCATACTTTGTGAAACACCTCAACCCCCGTGGATGCAGGTCTTGTCAATGGTGAACCACATAAATCCTTGTTTCTATATCTTTTACTCTCTTTCTCTCTACTTACTTAGTACTTGGGCGTGTTGTCTAGTATTTCTAGCAACTACGTTTTGGCGTCCCTGTGGTGATAGTATCTGGGCTTGCAAAGATTCGGAACCAAGAAATCTTTAAATTCATCTGGGATAATATCATATGTCAATTTTGATGTCCCCGTAATGATAGTCTATGACAACTGAGAACAACTAGAAGGAAAAAGGATCGATTTACAAACACCTATAAAATCTAGATGTTGAAGTCAACACCAATTTATATGTAGTTCAATGGACAAGCTGCAGCTTCAAACAAGACAACCATGTCGAACTTAGAAAAAAAAAACTGGAAGTTGAAGGAGGAAGTTGGGTAGATTATTTACCTAACATACTGTGGGCATATGGAACCACTCGTTGAGAAGCAACCAGAGAGTCACCATTCGCGCTAGCGTTCGGAGTGGCAGTAATCTTACCAATGGAGGATCACTTACCCGTTCGGTGAACTACCTATTTCCGGCGCTAAGTACACTTGGGGTAGACCACCTAATAAGAAGAGAAAGCTTGATCGTTTTCTTTTCACATCGGAATGGGAGGATCACTTCTCAAATCTTACTCTCAAGCGTCTCGCAAGACCTTTTTCGGATCATTTTCCTATCAAGATAAGATCTTTGGAATCGGATTATGGCCCTTGCCCTTTTTGGTTTCAATTAGCTTGGCTCTAGGGCACTAACCTCATCCCCCTTATGAAAGCTTGGTGGGAATCTTTTTCTTTTGTAGGTACGGCCGGTGAAAGCTTTGTAAAGAAATTAATCGCTCTAAAGGAGAAGTTGAAAGTGTGGAATAAAGAAGTGTTTGGGCATACCGATAAGGCGTTAGACGACGCACTCTCCAAGCTAAAAGAGTTAGATGGTATTGATGATGTTAGGAGTCTTTCCATTGAAGAAGAAGTCATGCTTGTGACAGAAAAAGTGAACTTTGATGTGGCTCATCGTCGGCAAAGCATTATGTTGAGACAAAAATCTAGAATTAGATTCTTTAGAGAAGGGGACCGAAACACCAAATTCTTTCATCATGCGATAAAGGGTCATAGAGCTCGCAACAACATCAACACTCTTAGAATCAACGGGTTTTGGACCGAAAATAAAGAAGTTATTAAATTGGGAATTGCTAATCATTTCGAGTCCGCCTTCAAAGAAATCTCTAACACTCGTCCGAGAATCAAAAACATGTGTCTAAAGCGTGTTGAAGAGAACAATAGTATTTGGTTAGAGAGATCGTTTAGTGAAGAGGAAGTAAAGATCGCCATTAAAGGGTTGGGAATTGATCGCGCACCGGGTCCGGATGGTTTTCCCATGAAATTTTTCATTGTTTGTTGGGACTTCATTAAAGAAGATTTGATGAAGATTTTTAAGGAATTTCATAGCCTCAATATCCTTCATTCTTCTTTGAAAAATAATTTCATTGCTCTCATTCCTAAGAAGCCGGATGTAGAAGAAGTAAAAGACTTCCGTCCAATTAGCCTCATTGGTAGTGTGTACAAAATTGTCTCAAAAGTTTTGGCGGAGCGTCTAAAGGTATTCCTTCATTCTCTTATTTCTCCTTCTCAATCTAGTTTTATTAAGGGAAGACAAATTCTCGATGGTGTTTTGATAGCTAACGAATGTGTCGATTCTAGAATTAGACAAAACATTCCGGGGTTAGTTTGCAAGCTTGATTTTGAGAAGGCTTTTGATAATGTGAATTGGAATTTTTTAAATGAAGTCCTTTTCAAAATGGGATTTGTTGGTGTATGGAGAGCTTGGATTAGAAATTGTTTATCTTTCACAAAGTTCTCGGTTCTCGTTAATGGTTCTTCTTACGGTTATTTCGGTAGTGAAAAGGGACTCCGACAAGGAGATCCTCTTTCTCCTTTTCTCTTTACTTTAGTTGGTGAAGTTCTAAGTTACATGTTAAACAAAGCTCAATAAGTTGATCAAATATCGGGTTTTTCGGTCAAGGAGGGGGGAACAAAAATAAATCATTTGCAATTTGCGGATGACACAATTATTTTCTTAAATGATAGGAATGATCAAGTCGATGCTCTTCGTTACATCCTCCTTTGCTTTGAACTTACTTCGGGTTTGAAGATTAATTTTCGCTAAAAGTAGTTTGTATGGTATTGCCGTCGAAGAGGGAGCCGAAAATTTTGCAAACATGTTGGGTTGCAAATATGCAAACTTTCCTAGTGTATACCTTGGTCTTTCTTTGGGAGATAAGGTAGGAGGATCTCAAAAGTGGGAAAAATCTCTTGAGGCTTGTGCGAAAAGAATTACTTTATGGAATGGAAAAACGATATCAAGAGGGGGTAAGTTAACTCTCATTAATAGCATATTAGCAAGTTTACCTATTTATTATATCTCTCTATTTCTAGCCCCTTGTTCCATTTCCAAAAAATTAGATAAAATTGTGAGGAACTTATTGTGGGATGATGGTGAAAATCTTAAAAGAATTCACAATGTGAGTTGGAAGGTGATTGCAAAACCGAAGAGTAAAGGCGGCCTTGGAATAAGAAGAATCAAGCAAGTGAACTCGGCATTACTACGAAAATGGTGGTGGCGCTTTGGAGAAGAGAAAGACGCGTTATGGAGGAAGATCATCGTAGAAAAATTTGGCGAAAGTTCTAACGGTTGGGAAACCCTACAGCCTAAAAGATCCAAAGGAGGAAGTCTTTGGTTCAATATCTACAAAGAGCTTGATGACTTCAAAAAAAATATTAGATTCAAAATAGGTGAAGGAAAGGAGACTAGATTTTGGGAAGACTTTGGCTTGGTGAAGGAAGGCTTTGTGACATGTTTTCTCTAGCTTATGAAGCCTCAATGACCAAGGAGGTGGTGGTGGCTAGTATGTATGTGGTGGTTGGCGATAGTATACGATGGAAGTTTATGTCCCGAAGAAGACACTCATCTTCCATTTCTCGTGAGGTATCTTCCATCTTTAATCTTCTTTCTTCCGTGTACATTCAAGAGGGTGCCTCGGATAGCCGAATTTGGATCGGAAATATGCATGGTCTATACACGGTCAAGGATGGTATTAGAAGTGATGAAGAACAAGATGATCCGAACTTCCACTCCAAGATCATTTGGAGCCGGGATTACCCTTGCAAAATCAATTTCTTTCTTTGGTTACTCTCTCATGATAGGATTATGACAAAGGATAAGCTAATAAGAAGGGGAATGGAAGTTTCTAGTATTTGTTGCTTTTGTGAAGAAACCATGGAGACTAGCGCACACCTTTTCCACGATTGTTGGAGGACGCGACATATATGAGATTACTTTGTTGAAGGCTTGAGGGGACAATGGAACTATTCTTCAAATATCACTTGTAATATAAAATCTTGGAACTACAATTGGGGAGATGAAAGGCTTAATAAAATTTGGAGAAATGTTCCGGTTTCAATTTGGTGGTGTATATGGAAGGAGCGGAACGCAAGTGTTTTTCAAAACAAAAAGAAGTTATTAGGAAGTCTCATTAGAAGCATTAAACTTCAAGCGTTCTTTTGGGCCGAAGCAAAGACAAGAATGTTAGGAATTTCGGCAAATATGGTAATTGCTTTATGGGACTCTTTATTTCCCCATATTAATCTTGTAACTTTTCGTTTTCGTTTTTGTTTTGTTTTGTTTGTTCTTTGGGTCTTTTTACCGGTCTCCGGCTCCCAGGCTCCCGATTGTTTTCATTGGGTTGAGGTACCCCTTAAATACCTTCTCTTAATGAATTTCCTTTTGATTGATCAAAAAAAAAAATGAATCCGTATTCCTCACTATACTTTCGGTCAGGTTCTGGAGTTTTAAAGTATATCAAACTCCTATCTTTCCTGCTTTATCTCGAGTCAGAAACACCTATTCTGAACTCCCCTTCGTTAATATCTAATAATCACCACAGCTCAAGATAATCCTGTTGAACCATCTATTTTAGCTGCAACCATTAAACCAACCATCAACAGCCTCTTCTACACTGCCGTCAACTGCCACTCTAACCCGTCGAGTCACAGACTTCAATCATGTCCCATATCCTCTTCTTCGAGCTCAGATACTAGCAGCACACTCATCTTTCATATCCGAACACCAGCTCCATACTCGACCACCACATACCTTATTTCACTCCAACAGAGAATCATCACAGACCATAAACTCTCGAGCTCAACAGCAAACTCGAGCTTTCCTCCCTGTTTTAACTCCCAGCGTCATCTTCTAACCTTTTCCATTGCTACAACTGCCACCAGGATCGTCATTGTTCAACTCCGGCTCTTCTCAACCCATCACCATCACCTTCCATGATCAATCATGATCCGGCACCATCAATTCTCCATCTCAAAACAAAAGCGACCCATTAGTTTTCTCTCTGCTTTATATTCCATCTTCGCTGTTGCCATCGAACCATCTTCTCACTAACCCATTTCTTCAGAGTTTCATCTCCATGTTTTATGGCAGCAACTTAAATCGTTGACTTTGAGAAAACTAGTTTCTCTGTTCGAAACTATTAAGGAGAAAAAGGTAGCCCTTAGTCTATGTACGGCTTCCTATATAAAATATTTGAATTTAATCTGTCCCCTTATAATTTCAGCGTCTGTCTTTAGTAATCCTTGAATTTCAGCTTCCCCTAAGTAAAAGACCCGACTGTCTCTAGCAATTCCTTTGAAAGTGTCTGCCTCTGAACGTACGACGGAGAGCCAATAGCAGTTTTTCTTGAAATGATCATTTTGCCCTTAATTTTCGTTTTACTTATAACTTCTTCATACGACCTCGGAATGATCTCGTTCTTTCGTCTTTGGCTTCGTAGAAATTTTGGATAGACTGAGTTCTACTGGGTCTTTGGCAATTCTTTCCTTAAAACTCAATTTCACTTCTTTCAGAGATGTAACCTAACAAAATACATAAACTACAAAAGTAATAATAAAACACGATAATTCCCACAAAAACTAACAAATAAGTGTAATAAAATAATACTTAAAATATGTATATTATACACTTATCAAGCATACGAAGCAAATTGGAGGAAAAGTTGTTGAAAAAGTGTTGAATTTTTTTTTACTAGAGGCTGGCGCAACTGTTCTCAATATAGTTTATAGAGGCAGATAACATTATAAATAAATTAAAAAAATTACTGGGGGCATCCCTTTTATCCATAAAATACTGCTTGGGGAAGTAACATGTTATAAGTACATATACTTTTCTTCTTTGGAGCAACCATGTTTCACAAAGACATCATCAATCCTGCTAATTAGAGCGAACATCTTTTCTATCCCTTCCCCTATCAGAAGATACTTATTCTTTATAAGTTTAGCTCCTTTACAATAGAACGTGCAAAGATTTAATGTCGATGGTGATTTAGGATGACTGATGATGATCGGTGGTACTGGTATTAATGATTAAATCTCGTTTTTGGAGAGTCTTAGTTGAAATATCAGTTTCCATCGGTGATTGATGGATTGACGAGATTATAATGATGGAGTTTTGACCGGTGATTGATGGTGACCAGTGTAGAGAAAAGAAGAATTTGAGTTTGTGATGGGAATATATTGAATGGGTTCGAGTCTAAATGATAAGTGCATAATTTACATGATTTTTGTCAAATCTATACTAATATTTGTTATAATTCTTGTAAATAACTTGTTATTACTCTTTTTTTATTTTATTTTAGCTAATTAGGTGAATCATCCCAATAAGAATGAAAATTACTAAAAAATAGTTAAGAAGTGAAGAAATGGTACGGAAATGAGTAAAGAACGTCGAAAAACACAAGAATGACTACGAAATAAATAATTAAACATTCAAACCCAGGATTTCCTATCATCATCTTAAAGATAATGAAAATACGAATCCAACGAAAAAAGAATGAGGTCATTCCGAGGTCGTATGAGGAAGTTATGAGCAAAACAGTCGGAGAAAAAGAGGTTTCCCATTATCGGTGGATATAGAACATTATTCTAGACATATTTTATCCAAAAAAACTACGTTTTTTAGCCTTTTACAATCGTTACTTATAGAGGATTACGTTGGCCGATTGTAGTTGATATTTTATACAGAAAATATCAAAAAATTATAGAAATTAAGTGTTTTACAATCGGCATATGTGGGGAATCATATCAACCGATTGTGGAAATATTTTTATACATAAAACTCTTGATTTCGAGGCTTTACGATTGGTGATTAAGGACTATTATTTTGATCGATTGTGACACGACGATGGCTACTTCATGGACACGTTTCTTACTTCTAAATCAAGGTGACATGATCCCATTAGGACTCTAACACCTAGATTTTTTGAGTACTATATAAGAAGACTTCCATAACCCTACTGTTGAAATTGCAGTGTCCATCTGCTTACGAAGCATGGGGAGTGACCTCAGTACGGTTTCACCAGAAATCACATAATAGTAGTAAGGGCCTTTTAGACTCATGGGCGGTAACTTCGAGTCCCCGACATTCATTCTTTTAAAGCCCAGCAGGGCCTGCTCTAAGCTATACAAGGGTAGATTCCTTATCAGACCCTTCAATAGGAGTCTTCAGAAGCTTCTGAACCAACAAATTCTTTCAATAGGGGAACCTTTCCAGATAGGTCAGCAAAGCTATTTCCTCAAGAAAACACTCTAAACTGGAACGAAACCCAGTTGATCCGAATTCATTGTTTCAACGAACTACAACCTTTAAACTACTTTTCAAGTCTTGAAGGAGATCAATAACACAAGGAGCAAGATCTAGGGTTTCGGATTGGTTCCATCATCATAACGAATTCTCTTTACTCTTATTATAGCATGGGTGCTTCTACATCCATGAGTAGCTAAATCCATATTTTATTGAGGATAAATTCTAAGTTCTAGACATGCTTTGAGTTATTATATGAATCTATTTTGAATTTTTTTCACCTGATTATCGTTTGTTTTTACTAATGTAAATGTTCATGCTTAATTGATTAGATTGTTTAGGTGGCCAAATAAAATGATATACTCCCTCCGTTTCAGGAAAAGAGTTACTTTTCCTATTTGCACAATTGTTAAGGCAAGATGAGAGAGAATAACTTTTATAATTTATTTCCAGATTTACCCTAACAAAAAGTTTAATACTACATATATCTTTATAATGAGAATAATAACATTTCTTAAAATAACAAGGGTAGTTTTGAAAGTTTGTTATGTTGAAAAATGAAAGTAACTCTTTTGTTGGAACAAAAATTTAAAGAGAAAGTAACTCTTTTCCTGAAACGGAGGGAGTATTAACTAATCTAAAGCTAGTAAGAGTTAGTATATTCATAACTGTATAATAACGTCTTACACAGGTAGAAAACGTGAGAATTTGCAGAGGGATTTTATGGAGAAATTACGTGTATAAAAAACACTTGAAAGTGAACCGAGCGTGTTGAGTTTAACTAATTGAATCAAACCTAAATTCAAAGACCTTAAAGCATTCGACTGAATTACACCTTGAGAGCGTATTTCACAGTGGTTCAGACGGACAAAATCTGGTGACTAAGCGTACCTATCGTCCAGTAATATAAGGAATTTTAGGGATAACTAAGCGTACCTATTATTCTATGGTTGGTTACAAACAACGAATAAATGAATATACTAACTCATTGACGGTTTAGTAACGAATAAGGATTCCTCGATCAATTCGCTCCTCATTAATTTCAACTCAACCAATTTACATTGATTTATTTACTTAGTTAATTTCTACAAAACAAACCCCCCTGGTGACACTTTTGACAACTAAAACTCCTTGCTCTTCGTCAGAACAAATCTTATTTTGTTACTATATTATTTATTAATAGAGTAGAAGATAAGTGAAATAATTTGTGCACCTACGACACGCATCACTAAACGTGGAAGTATGATTTTCTCGATTACTTTGGTGGTCGAGAAATATGGAACTTGAGTAAAAGAAGTCAGGGAGAAAATATTTTCTCGTTGAGTTTATGAGCGAGAAAGAAATCTTCCGGAGAAAAATCCAGAAGAAATAAGTTTTCTCAGTCACAAATGTGGTCAAGTGAAGTTAACATTCTGAGAAAAAATATTTTCTCGTGATGTGTTGTGAACCCTAGTTAGTAAATTCGTGAGTGATTCGCGAATTCTTCTGCATCGTCCGTTTTTGTGACTTATTCGCGCACGTTTGCAACTCCGACCTCCATATTGTACTATATGATTTTTCGTAAAATCTGCAAATGATTCGGCAGTTTCAAAAGTCCTCCCTTTGGGCCCATTACCTCCTGAAATACAAATCCCAAATCTGAAATCCATTATTAAGTCATTTTTTTTCTTTATGATACAAAATGATACCGAAGGGATTTGAAGGTGAGACCTTGTACTCCTTGACCATTTTGATTGATTTTCTTTTTGGAAAAGAAATACTCCTATAAGAGTGTTAGTACCTAAAAATTACTCCTAAGCAAAACAATGTACTGTTGAAGTACATTTTTTAGATTCAAAAATCAAAATCGTACAGGACAAGCCTAAACCACGATAGTAGCCGTTCCGTCCTGGTTCGGTCACAAGGAAAGAAAATAGGTTGATCTTAGGGGAGGGAAGCAGAGAAAGTTGAAGGAAAAATGTGTAATTATGTGTAGAACTGTTGAACTATTGAGAATAACAGAGCTTGTAGAGAATGATCAGCTTGTTCTCTTTTCTGAATGGGCTATGTAGCCTATTTATAATAGTTTGGGAACACACATTTTCCTTTGTAAGTAGTGGAGGTAGTGAAGAGATGGAAAGATGGAGATTGTGGTGATAATGGCATAACCTCCCATTATGTCTTGGGAAGGTTCTAGAAATCATTATTTCATTATCTCTTCAACCGTCACCACTACTTTGTAACTTTCCATCATGAGGTGCTGCCATGCCACATGTCGATGTAACCACCAGACCAAAACCCCATGAAGAATCCCCTCATGCAATATGTTTTGATTTCTCGTAAGAGTTAGTGGAGCTATGGACTCAAAGCATGTGACTTTTTTGTAAGATAATGATATTAGTAGGCTTTATGCTAACTTAGCATGGCAATAGCATATTTGTAGCATGTTTGTAACATGCAATTTGTCCTTAGCAACAACGACGCATACAAGTGCTATTGGCTCAATCAAGGTGTTGCTAGCACAAGTGTCGTGGTTATGGCCTAGATAGTGGCCCTAGCACGAGCGAAGACGGTGCAACATTAAGCAAGAATGGTGCGTCATCAAAGGAGTGGAGATATCAGTGTCGCTGGCCTTGGCGCTAGCGCTGCTAGCCTCAGTGCTAGGGCTAGTGTAGTCACTAGCAAGGGCCTTGGCGCTAGCACTGGCTTTGGTGCTTTTTTGGCCTTTGTCTATGAGTATGCTACTCATTGGTGTTGGGATCATGGCTAGAGCATGTCTATGAGAAATACCCAAAAACGTAAAATAGAACAAAATAAATAAAACCTAAGAAAATAAATCTAAAACTCTAAACCTAAAAACAAGTCCCCGGCAACGGCGCCAAAAACTTGGTAGTTTTATAAAAGTGGTGAAAAAAATTGTTCGTTCCCAGAGACTTGTGAAGATTTGTTTTTTAGACTTAAATGAATTACTAAAATAGAAAACTCGATTAAAAGTTGATTAAAGAATAAATAGAAAAATGAGGCTAAGGATTCCATCATGAACCAATTTTGAAGCGATTTAATTAATACCAATAATCATGCAACTCACACATTTAATTTGATTCTAAAATATTGCTAATAAGTAGATTTTCAGAATAATAGTTGTAAATACAAGCATGGAACATCAAGAGCCCAAGGATAAGCATGAACCATCAAAGGAAATCACAACTAGTTAATAAAAATCATATAATCGATTTTAATCCAATACAAATAATCATAAAAGAATTGCACAAATTAATTGAATAAAAAGTATACCACTTTATTATTGGAAAAATGGCTTCTTCCCTCGCCTCAGCAATAGGGTTTAGCTCCTCATGTAGAAAACACTCTCAAAATAATTGTTCATAGCTTAAAAAGTGTTTACAAAGAAGAAATAAAAACAACACAGAAGATTTGATACGATTATAGGTGTTGCAAACTGTGTTTTTTGTATTGCTAAATGGATTCAAATCAACGGCAGACTAAACTCGCAGTTGAACTTAAAAGAATAAGCCACGGTATCAGCGACCCTTCTTAGTTGCATTATGTTTTTCGTTTCCTTCACCAGCAGCAAATAATTTTCTTTCTTCTGACTTTTTCTTCCTAGCTCTGGATCCTTTTTACTTCTTTCTCTTCGCTTATATAGGTGTAGTAAAACCTAATAATCATTCCTAAGTCGATAAAGACGCCAACAACTATCCAAAACCAACTCCAACTCGTTTTTATCCAAAATCAGGGAATAATTTGTTTTTTCGGTAAGCTCGAGCTTTCCAGCCATTTTTCACAGCTTTAACCATTCTCCTATGACGTATTTTACACTCTTTTGGTTACTTCTTCAATTGGAGATAGCAAAAACAAGTTTAAATCCCATGAAACTCGCTCCCGTTCTAACTCGGATTCTTTCACGCATGAAGAAATTTTTCCATCCCTTTCCGAATTTAAACCAAAAGAGTAAGGGTGCTCCTTATCCAAATATTGGGTGCCCTTAAAAATCTGGGGTGCTCTTATCCAAAGTCGGGATGTCTTTAGTAATTTCCCAGGTGCCTTTATCAACTTTTTGATCCAAATTTTCCACAAAAGTTTATTTCCCAAAAATACCTACAAACACATAAAATACCATAATAAGTACAAATTGAGCACTAACAAGATACATAATTGAGAACAATTTAGACACAAAAATGTGTCTATCAAATACCCCCCAACTTATTATTTGCTAGTCCTCGAGCAAATCTAATCTAGACAATGTAAATCTAACTCACTTTCGTATGAATCATGACTACACTTAGCACGTGCAACTAGCCGTTAAACTCCTAGGTGGCCCTAGAAGACGAGTGTTGTCTCTAAGGGTTTACAAGAGGTATACCCACAAAACCTTTACTCCAAATTCTAGCTACTTGTGAACGACTGAGGGTAGACATTAAACATACTAGTTAGTTGGCTACTAAATTCTTCGGCTATGGGAATCAGTACCATATATGAGTCCAACTGTTATACACGAGTTTGCACTCAAGCGTACTAAAATTCATATAAAAGAAAACAAAGCTCTACTCAGATAGTCGTACAATGAACCACGATACTCGGAATTTAACAAACCACAATCGTAGAATAGAATTAGAAGATGGGTATAGAGATGATGAAGTTTTCCCATGTTGACTAAGGTGAATGGTGTTTCCCATATCTGTCTAAAGGTCAGTGCCAGGATGAATCCTAATGGATTGAGATACGCTCCCATTGGTCTTAATCCTTATACTAATATCGTCTCAGATGGTATATAAAAGGGCCCCAACGGTCGATTTATTTAAAATAAAACAATTATTTACTTTTTTCTTTTTCTTTTTCTTTTTTCTTTTTCATTTTTTCATTTTTTTTTGAATAATGGTATAAATAAAATACAATAATGAGGTTTGATCTCAAACACTCTACTTCATTCTGGCGGCGTTAACAATTCAATATTGGTGCCCCATAAAATCACTTAAAGAAACACAAAAATTGCAAAAATAAAAAAAGAAGGTGATATGGTGACGACTATCAAGTTATTTCTAACACCTCAGCTATGTCCTTTTATGAATAGACAATTTAGCTGGGCACACTAATTCCTTTAGAAAAAGAGCTAAGTTTCCATCTACTTAGAATGGTTAGTGTCATCCTGAATTGTTCACAAGTTTCTAAATTTTGGAGTTTCATTATTGCAACTAAAAGTTTCTCCCTTAACCCCAAACTTAAATCTAACATTATCCTCAATGTTTCAAATTAAAAAGCAGTACCAAAAGATAGGTTAATGGAGGAATATATAGGTAAGTCAGAAAGATAGTACCTGGGTGAAGCGTAACAATCCTTCTATGGAGAATAAGACAGAAAATAACAACCTAAAAACAAATAGAAATAACCTACAAAAATCTACTAATGCACATAAACAACCTTGATGGTCAATCAAGGTAAACAGGGTCCTCCATAGGGACCTCCTCAACATCACCTGTAGGAAAAGGCTCTAAAAATGGTTTCAATCTCTGACTGTTAACTTTAAAAGCTTGTACCATCTTGAGTTTCAATCTCAATAGCACCATGAGGAAAAACAGTACGAACAATAAAAGGACTGGTCTACCGAGAGCGTAACTTCCCAGGGAATAAATGCAAACGAGTATCAAATAGAAGAACTTTTTGACCTGGAGAAAACGACTTTCTTAAAATATTTATATCATGCACAAGTTTCATTTTGTTCTTATACTCCCTAGCACTATCATATGCACACATTTAATTTGATTCTAAAACATTGCTAATAAGTAGATTTTTAGAATAATAGTTGTAAATCACAAGCATGGAACATCAAGAGCCCTGGGTTAAGCATGAACCATCAAACGAAATCACAACTAGTTAATAAAAATCATATAATCGATTTTAATCCAACGAAAATAATCATAAAAGAATTGCACAAATGAACTGAATAAGAAATATACCACTTTATTATTGGAAAAATGGATTCTTCCCTCGCCTCAGCAATAGGGTTTAGCTCCTCATGTTGAAAACACTCTCAAAATAATTGTTCGTAGCTCAAAAAGTGTTTACAAAGAAGAAATAAAAATAACACAGAAAATTCGATACGGATATAGGTGTTACAAACTGTGTTTTCTGTGTTGCTAAATAGAAAAGGAACACTTTGAATCAACGAAAGACTAAACTCGCAGTTGAACTTAAAAGAATAAACCATTATATCAGCGACTCTTCTTAGCTGCCTTATGTTCTTCGTTTCCTTCACCAGCAGTAAATAATTTTCTTTCTTCCGAGCTCTGGATCCCTTTCTTCTTCCTTCTCTTCGCTTATATAGGTGTAGTAAAACCTAATAATATTTCCTAAGTCGAGAAGGACACCAACAACTATCCAAAACCAACTCCAACTCGTCTTTATCCAAAATCAGGGAATAGTTTGTTTTTCCGGTAAGCTCGAGCTTTCCAGCCGTGAAACATTCTCCCATGACGTGTTTTACCCTCTTTTGTTACTTCTTCAATTGGAGATAGAAAAAACAAGTTTTAATCCCATGAAACTCGCTCCCATACTAACTCGGATTCTTTCACGCGTGAAGAAATTTTCCCGCCCTTTCTGGATTTAAACCAAAAGAGTAAGGGTGTCCCTTATCCAAATGTTGGGCCCCTTTAACAATCTGGGTTTCCCTTATCTAAAGTTAGGGTGCCTTTAGTAATTTTCCCAGATGCCTTTATCAACTTTTTAAGCCAAATTTTCCACAAAAGTTTATTTCCCAAAAATACCCACAAACACATAAAATACCATAATAAGTACAAATTGAGCAATAACAAGATACATAATTGAGAACAACTTAGACACAAAAATGTGTCTATCAAATACTCCCAATTTAAAAGATGGATATAGAAAAAATAAAGTTTGCGCGTGTTGACTAAGGTGAACGGTGTTTCCCATATCTGTATGAAGGTCAGTGCCAGGATGAATCCTAATGGATTGAAATATGCTCCCACTAGTCTTAATCCTTATACTAATATCGACTTAGCTTGTATATACAAGGGTCCCAGCGGTCGATTTATTGAAAATAAAAAAATTATTTACTTTTTTTTCATTTTTTTTTATCTTTTTTTTTTTGAATAATGGGGCTTGATATTAAATACTCTACTTCATCCTGGCGCGATAACAATTCGATACTGGTGCCCCACCAAATAAATTGGAGAAACAAAGAAATTACAAAAATAAAAACAGAAGGTGATATGGTGACGACTTCGAGATATGGTGACGACTATCAAGTTATTTCTAACACCTGAGTCTGTCCTTTTATGAATAAACCATTTAGTTGGTCACACTAATTCCTATAGAAAAATAGCTAAGTTTTCATCTACTTAGAATGGTTAGTGCTATCCTAAATTGTTCACAAGTTTCTAAATTTTGGAGTTTCATTATTGCAACTAAAAGTTTCACCCTTACCCCCAAACTTAAATCTAACATTGTCCTTAATGTTTCAAATTAAAAAGCATTACCTAAAGATAGATAAATAGAGGAATAAAGAGGTAAATCAGAAAGATAATACCTGGGTGAAGCGTAACAATACTTTAACGGAGAATAATACATATAATAACAACCTAAAAACAAATAAAAAAAACCCTACAAAAATCTACTAATGTACATAAACAACCTTGATGGTCAATCAAGGTAAACGGGGTCTTCCGGAGGGATATTATCAAAATCACCTATAGGAAAAAGCTCTAAAAATGGTTTCAATATCTGACCATTAACTTTGGAGCCACTTATACCATCTTGAGTCTCAATCTCAATAGCACCATGAGGAAAAACAGTGCGAACAATAAAAGCATCGGTCCACTGAGAGCGTAACTTCCCGGGGAATAGATGCACACGAGTATCATACAAAAGAAATTTTTGACCTGGAGAAAATGACTTTCTTAAAATATTTATATCATGCACAAGTTTCATTTTGTTCTTATATTCCATAGCACTATCATATGTATCTTTCTAAATCTCTTCCAACTCATTAAGTTGGAGCTTCATGTGAGCTCCTGCCTTATCAAGTTAAAAATTAAACTTCTTTATATCCCAATATGCTCTATGTTCTAACTTGACGGGCAGGTGACATGCCTTGCCAAAAACTAGACGATAAGGTGACATTCCAATGGGGGTCTTAAACGCAGTACGGTAAGCCCATAAGACATCACTAATCCTCAATGACTACTTTCCTATTAGGATTAACTGTTTTCTCTAGAATATGTTTAATTTCCTTGTTGGAAACCTCTACTTGACCATTAGTCTAGGGGTGATATGGGGTAGCTATTTTATGAGTAATACCATATTTCTTCATCAAGAGACTAAAAGGTCGATTACGAAAGTGTGACCCTCCATCACTAATTAGCTCACGGTGTACCAAAACGTGCAAATATGTTATCATTCAAAAAATAACCAAAAGAATTAGGGAAATGACCCATAAAATCAATGCCCCACACATCAAAGACCTAAATCACTAAAATAGGGTTCAAAGGCTTCATATTTCTACGGGAAATGGTTCTTAACTTCTGGAAACGCTCACAAGCAACACAGTAATATTGGGTGTCTTTAAACAACGAAGGCCAGTAGAAGCCACACTGTAATATTTTAGCAGCAGTCTTCTTAGCACTAAAGTGACCCCCACAAGCATGATCATGATAAAAGGAAATAATACTGGTCTGGTCACACTCAAGTATACATCTCCTACTAATATGATCTGGACAATACTTAAATAGATAAGGATCGTCCCAAAAGAAATGTTTTACCTCAGCTAAAAACCTAGAACGATCTTGTTTACCCCAATGTTGAGGCATTCGACCAGTAACAAGATAATTTACTATATTCGCAAACCAAGGTAATTGGGAAACAACAAAAAGTTGTTCATCAGGAAAACTATCCCTCATAGGAGGGGAAACATCAGGGGAATCAACAGCAAGCCTAGATAAGAGGTCTGCTACTATATTTTCTGCACCCTTTTTGTCTCTAATTTCTAGAGAAAATTCTTGTAATAAAAGGATCCATATAATCAATCTAGGTTTAGTATCCTTCTTAGACAGAAGGTACTTCAAAGCTTCATGATCAGTAAATACTATAACCTTAGAACCTAAGAGATATGATCTAAACTTATCCAGGGCAAAAACAATGGCTAACAATTCCTTCTTTGTGGTAGTATAGTTTAGTTGGGCATCATTTAGGGTTCTGCTGGCATAGTAAATCACATGCAACAATTTGTTTTCACGCTGACCTAAAACAACACCAATGGCATAATCTGAGGCATCACACATGATTTCAAAAGGTAAATTCCAGTTAGGTACCTGGACAATAGGGGCGGTAGTGAGCAAAGTTTTAAGCTTCTCGAAAGCCTCTAAACAATCATCGTCAAAGAAAAACTTAACATATTTTGCAAGCATATTGTAAAGAGGTATAGAAATCAAGCTAAAATCCTTAATGAGTCGACGATAAAAACATGCATACCCTAAGAATGACCTAATATCTCGTATGGTTTTGGGAACCTGTAAAGTCTTAATATGGTCAACTTTGGCTTTGTCTACCTCTATACCCTTAGAAGATCCGATATGCCCTAAAATAATTCCTGATCGAACCACAAAATTGCATTTCATCTAATTAACCATTAAATTCTTTCCTTACACCAAGTCAACACTTATGCCAAATGATACAAGCATTCATCAAAAGATGACCTAAATACTGAAAAATCATCCATGAAAACCTCTAAGAACCGTTCTACCATGTCAGAAAATATGCTCATCATACAACGTTGAAAAGTAGCGGGTGCATTACACAACCCAAAAGGCATGCGTCTATATACAAAGGTACCAAAGGCATGCATCTATATGTTCGATACAACTTTGCATTTGGATGATATGCATCTGAGCATCTTCATTCAGAAATGGCTTAGCATCCATTCTGAATGTTCGTAACTTTGTATAATCTACGTTATCTGATTATTATGCATATGAATTAACGAGGGTTTAGACGAGTAAAGCCCTGGAATTGTACAGGAGTATGTATATGCAAAAGAGCTACAGGGCTAATTTTTCCATGAGCTGAATATGCCTTCTCAATTCTCTTGCGGAATGTAAGATAGGAGTACGTATCCATAATTCTGATGCTGGGTCAGAGATTCGTTTATCATACTTTTGCAGTCAGCCAGGGTAATTTTTACAATTGATGCCCTTGTCAAAAACCCACCATCTACATTAAGTCCCCTGCTTATCACGAAACGAGTAATGTTGCGTGGTAAGCACTAGATGGTGGTCTGCTAGACGAAATAAAATATGACTTTTATCATTTAATGATTAGATATTACTAGAAGAGTAGTAGTTGGTTGAGCAAGTTTTGCTCTTTATGTGATTGTACTCTCAGGTATTTGGAGCATTAGTTGGTGGTGGTCCAGCATCAGAAACTCTGGTATTTGCTTGTACATAACTAGCTCAACCAACTAATGCTCAACCAACTAATGCTCAACCATTTGGAGCATTAGTTGGTGGTGATCTCATGGAGCTTGTACATAACTAGCTCAACCAACTAAAGCCCTCCCTCTTTTATCTCCATTAGAAACTCCATAAATCTCTGGAATTTTTCTTTGAGTTAGCTGATTGGGGTTTTGATGGTGGTCCCGAAGATTAAAAAAAATACGATTTCTTACAAGGTATAAGTTTTATATTTTTTTAGTGAAATCCCTAGTTTACGATTTGGGGTTTTCTTACTTTTTCTATGTAGGTTTGTTATCCAGATTTGTTTCTAGTAAAGTGGGTTTGGTTTTGTGTTCTAGGTTGGAAAATCTTTGTTGATTAAGTCTTTAGTAAAGCATTATCCAGAGCAAAATCTTGACCACATACGAGGATCCAATACGATACTAACAGGTTTATTTTTCCTTGACTTGTCTAATTCACTACATACTAGACCAGTGGTAGATATTGTGTCATCTATCTCATTGTGCTTTTAGTTCAATTTTATTTGCTAGATAACCAAAGACGGATACAGTTTGTGGAGTATCCTAACAATATGTATGGCATGATTGATGCTGCGAAATATGCAAACGCGGTGATATTGCTCATTGATGCAGATTATGGGTTTGAAATGGTAAGTCATAGTAAAATGTCCAGAATGTGACTCAATAATCATTCCATCTTTTTTGTATTTACAGATCATAATACACACTTGTTAACGTTACATTAAAGTCTAGTGTTCATCCCCATTAACTTTCTTTTAAGAATTTGTCATTCCACTACCATGGTAGCTCCTTGATATTTGCTTCAGCTCCGAGGAAGATTGTTACCGATTTTTAGCCTTTAAATTGCAATGGCTTTTTAAAACTAAACCACACGAACAAGTGGATGCATACCGTCCCATGCCTTAACAAACTAGTTTTCCTTTCTCACCTTGTGTAGCCATAGACTTACTTAAGGTATCTTTCCCTTTTCGACAATGATTAATTAAGTCTTCTGTAATGCAGCTTTTTATACTTTTCCTATTTGTTGCGATGATGGTTTATAAGGTTATTTAGCTTCTTCAATCTGTCTATGCATACCCCTCAGTCATTTTTTATAAAATAAGATG
This sequence comes from Papaver californicum, assembly GCA_023531435.1. NCBI lineage: Eukaryota > Viridiplantae > Streptophyta > Magnoliopsida > Ranunculales > Papaveraceae > Papaver > Papaver californicum. The sequence goes on along the minus strand of JAJJMC010011034.1, from coordinate 1,382,914 downwards.
GTCCTGGTAACTCAACCTAAATTCCTTCCCTTGTCTCTGAGTTAGTTTGTTACACTTAATTTTATGATATTCAAGTAAAAGATATCCAGAAACGTCAAACGGTACATACAAACGTCAGTGCAACATAATTTTTTCTGTGTCGCTAAGTATATTCAACTTTAATGTAATCTAATCAACATGTTTTTCTCACTGCAAAATTCTTTTGTTGATTTTAGGAAACATTCGAGTTCCTTAACCTCTTACAAGTTCATGGCATGCCAGAGGTTATGGGGGTGCTTACATATCTTGATGAGCTAAAATATGCAGAAACATGTAAACAACGAATCATGGATGATTTTAGGACTAATATACATGAAGGAGCAAGAATTTTCTGCTTGTCTGGTCTCCATCATTGGATGTGAGTATATTTGGACCAACATACTGTTCTTGTACCTATCATATGAGTTATAATGTTCTAGTATTTATAAATCCACGGGACTCGCAGAAAGGGTACAACAAAATGAAAGTAAACTAAGGAGTCTCCATCACGATTTCTTATCCAGGTATCAGAATGATAAAATTGACTAATTGGAAAATTTCCTATCGGTTATGGAATTTCATACTTTGTCACGGCGAGCTTCGCATCCTTATTTGCTGATAGATCATTTTGAGGATGTCACTTCTCCAGCAAACGTGCATATGGATATAAAATGCAAGAGAGACATAATTTTGAACGGTTATCTTCGAGGTTGTGATATCAAGAAATGAACAAAGGTACTTTTTCATCTACCTAAACTGATGATGAACTTGCTTTTTGTTTCCATCACTAGTTGTAACTAGAGCCTAGAGGCGCCTTCCTTGATCATATTCTTCTTGTTCTGTCTATTTTCTTCATAAGAACGTACCCGAATCTGACTATTAAAACATTCTCCTAATCACATTTTGCTCATACTTTTGCATGGCAAGTTTCATTATTAAGACCATTTTGTACCCTATCTTTATTTTCTTGTATATTATCTTAATTTGTGCAAAGTTGTATCTTAGAAGAAAATAAAAGTAACATTACATCCTTTTCTAGAATTCTTGTGCTTCTATACAGAGCTCATTAACCGATGAATGAGAAGAAAAGAGGTTCATAAAAATTGAATATGACACTAGTTAAGTTTAATGCTAAGTTGTTCGAGTTCTTTGATATTTTGGTTCGTGCGTTAGATTTTTTTCCATTTTTTGCTCTTTTTTCTATGATGCACTTATATACCCTTTGTTTTCCCTTCTTGTGCAACAAGATGTACTTGCATTTTTTTCCATCAAATGCTTGATGGGCTTACTTAGTTGGTAGTGTTCGAGGTGCATATTGCTGGTGTTGATGATTACCCTTTAGTTGATGTTACACTCTCAGCTGACCCTTTCCCTTTACCACCTTTTGACGGCTATGATAAGAAGGTACCCACTGAAGATATTTTAGTTTCTACGTTTTGATTTATATATATCTCATACACCTTTAAAAGTCAATAATTGATTTTTGTACTTTTTTTGTTAGAATAAATACTTTGACCAGATGCAGATTAATATAGAGCACAACGATCTTGATGAGGTCACTTGGAGATTGAGAGTTTTAGAATAGGGACATACTTAAGGTTTGGGGTTCTTGGCGTTCATTTTGAGATGGTTACCAATCACGATCCCTGTCAGCCTATTCTCGTTGGAGGTATCAGTCTTGCAGAAGATAATGTTGGACATATACAGGTTAAATTTCTATTCTAAGTTTTACTTTAATCTAAAATATATTGTGTTGTTCATCACACCATCTGCAATTTACCCAGAGTCGACAGTTACACACTTAGTAGCCAGGAATTTGCAAAGCCATCATGAATCTCAGTGAAAACCGTGAATTTGCGTTCCTCACTGAAAGTTTTTAGCTAACTCTGGTTATGGCGTCTGTTTTCAAGAAGTTATTCCCAATGTTTATAAATTAATGGTCGATGTTCGTAAATAACCTTATTTAAAAGGTCTTACTTGCTAAATCTTGAGATTTTCCTTTACTTTTCTTTCTTTTCTTTTTAGTTTTCCTAAAATATATTTTGTTCACTCTTTCGGTATCTATGGTGCCTTTTTTGAATAGATTGGGAAATGATTTTTGTATAGGATTTTTACGTTCTTAGTAGGCGACTTTATTGATTATGGAGTTTGGAATTCACTTTGGCAGTTTTTCAGCATGGAAGTGCTGAGCAGAGAAAGGAAGGCTATGCTTGATCTTCTGAATACTTGAATACTATAAAAGGTTTTAACTGCGATTGTAGTTAAGAATCTGTACAATAACATAGATGAATGTCGAATAATACTTAAAGAGTGTATTTAAATGTTATCTTGGTTGTGTGAGCCCCCTCGTCGGCCTTTCTATAAGCAATCAGGAAAAAAATAACGTAAGAGAGGCCTTTTAATGTCGTGAATATTGGTAACCATTTTCTACGTTCTCAGGTACAAGAGTATGTCCACTCCTGGAGATTCATCCACCATCTTACTTGATTTGTGTCTTTATATTGGCTCTCTTTCGTTTGGTCACATTGCAGACGATGGGTGTTAGAAAGGAAGTTACCTTCTTCAGATGTCCCTCGAGAAGAAAAATTAGTCTGATTTAGAGCGAACAGAGACAGAGTTTATGCGTCAAAAGAGACATAAAATATGTGTGGACGACTTTGAGATTTTGACAATCATTGGGCGAGGTGCTTTTGGAGAGGTTACAATTATTCTTAACTTAACTGTTACACGTTGAAAGTTCTGATGTATTATCAATGTTTCATTATTGAAACTTCAAATGGTTTTAAATAGTTTCTCTAGTCTGGCATGTCTTACTTTTGAATGTTGATTTGTTAGCTAAAAACTTTATATGCTTCAGAACTTCCACCTTTAATTTAAGTTTTATTTGCGTCAGATTATTTGGGTGCTTATAGTATCTTATAATACACGTTAGGTTATACCGAGAGAAGTCAGGTGGCAATATTTATGATATGAAGAAACTAAAGAAGTCAGAAATGGTTTGAAGGGGTCAGGTGATAACCAATCCTTCAATTTGATACTATAATGTGGAAACTAAATTTTACCATATGTAGATGACTAATAATCTCTTGAGAAGCTGATTGGACGTGATTATCGTGTTTATCGTTGCGATCATCTTAATCTTTTCTTTTTGTATTCTGATAGTTGGATTGTTTGTTTTATGCTCTCAAAACACATCTTGTTTATGAGCTTGATGGAAACGGTTTCAGATGTGTCTTGATCAGAGTGGGAATCATGTGATATAAAAATATATAAAGCGCATTCCAATAGAAAAAATTGGATTCATAATTTCTGTGTTTGTTAATCAAGTTGCAACACTATCTACATATCCTTATGGTTGCCAAGTTATTTAGGTAAACACGAAATACTTTTGTGCATCGTTCCTATTTGCACTTCACTTATGAAAAATAAATGTATTTTTTCATTATTTTTATTATCTTTTTTCTTATGTCCTCATGCTGCTTGGCATCTCTTGTTTCGGAGAACTGGACAAATGAGCAGTAAAATTAGATGACTCAGATTATAGTGGATGAGATTATGGAATCTGCTTGTGCTAATAGCACAAACCAGTATGGAACCCATGTCACCCAGGTTGGCATCGTTTTCCATTGTATCATCTAGAATTTCTCTTAGATCCTTCTCATACAAATTTGGGTTTTGTTATTGCTGAAATGTGAAACAACTTTTGGCTTGCATCATGTTCAGGAGAGAGGAAATCCACTTGAAAGGAGTCAAATTACTAGAAATAATTTGCTTCTAATGTTGTCGAGAAGTGATTCGAGTATGGTGATGCTGCTGAAAGAGATATATTGATTGAGGAGATCGCTGGACAGACAAGGAAATGATAGTTTATTGGTAGGCCTGGCATAAATTATCAAATCAAATTATTTTACTTTGCTAATTATTAACACAATATATTGAAAACCTCATTACTCAACTTGTATCCTGAGCATTAGTTCCTATTAATCTGACTGTGCGAAAAAAGGAACTAGGTCTTGTTCTTTGGGTTATTCTACCTATGTGTTGCTTCTCCTCTTTACGTTAGTTTTTGAGTCCTCCAAATTTCATGTTTATATTACTAATCGAAATTAGTTGCAACAATTGACTTAGCAACACTTTTAAAGTTCTATAGGTAGATACTCTCAATTATTACTCTCTTCGGTCCAGGCTTCAGTTAATTCAATTGGTTTGTAGCTTCACTCTGATAAAAAAATATCATGAAGAATCATGTTTCCTTCTCAGGTATAACCAAACTGAAGTTCTAAATTTGATTACTTATTCTGTATAGACTCGTTGGTTAGCTGCACCATGCTTGTACTAATAAATGATTGTGCAATCCATTTATGTTTACTGCTATCTCAACTTAGGTTCTATATGCAAAATTTGATTTATAGGTTCATTAAGTGATTGGAACGTATTATTAAGATGATTACGCAACAGGTGATGATGAATTTGTAGATAAATTGAAAAACGTAAAATTGAGTTGTTTTCTTAGTTTAAGTTCCATTAGAATTTTATGTTATACCAAAACATTCCCTTCAACGATAATCTATAACTGAATGTGATATGCCAACTTCAATCTAGATGCCTATGAACTCCTCTGCAATCAAGCGTAAAGCTTCTAACCAAGCTCCACAGTCATCAGCATAATAGAACAACCAACTTCCACAACAGCCTCAAACGCAATTTCAGGTTCGTGTCTTAATTATTTGTTTCCCGTATTTTACATTGCCCTTGACTACATACCACCAAAACTTTTTATCCCCATGATTTCAATTGCAGTGGACCTTGGTAGAATTATTGTTGTTGTGAAGTAATTTCTGAAGTTAAAAACTCAAATGTGTGAAATTCGCAAACAAGGTACATAAATCAAAGATACAATATCCTATATATTGAGTTTTTCTTCCATTACAAGAGTTTTGAGTAAAAAATTTGCAGCGAGAATATTTGTTGTTATAGAAGTGGGATCTATCATTTATCAACTAAAATACATAAAAACCTGTAACTGCTTTAGATTATAACAGTGTTCAGTAATCTATTATTATGTTCACTGTAATTATCATTGAAATGAATGATACTGAGTTTATATTTTTGTGACAATGTAGTGATGAATACTTTAGATGTAATGCCGGCTTGTACAACTCTACCACTGATTCAGCTGATTGGACCCATCCCATCATCTCCATCATCAATCGATAGTCAAGGATAAATTGAAAAGGTCATCCTTGAAGAGCATGGTAATGGCAGAGAAATTGGATAATATTGAACCACTGAAAAGAAGAAATCTTCTGATTAAGCAACAATAAAGTAGCTTAGAAAACACCCATTGTGCAACCAAAATCACAAGGTATATTTATCTTTTGACTATTGAGTATTGAGTTTTCACTTTGAATCACTAAGCAAGAGTGTTCTTTCCAGTTTTGCTGTGTGAGTTTCTCCTTTTGAAGAATCTTTTATCTTGTAGGGTTTTGAGCTTACATTGTTTGATAGTTGAATCTAATTACTTTTAAATTATTAGCATTTAGTAATAGCTTTCTAAATAAGCAAGTCTCTTTAGAAACATTTTTTTAAAGCAATATATATATATATATGCCTTTTTTTGTCATGTCTTTGTATTAGATGTGATGATACTGATCATCTCTTTGATTGGAATGTAAGTGGTTAAAAAAGTGCACATTATAACAATTGTATGCAATATGTTCATACCGATTCTATGCCATTTTGGGATTGAAAACTTGCCTCCGAGCGTATCAGTAGCAACTGTAACATGAAACCACTACAAAAGAGGATCTATGATGACAGTTTAACAAAGTGTCACATAGTAGGATCTACAATAACAGTTTTATTCAGAAAAAAATTCCGTTAGTTCTACTATGACAGGCTTTATAGAAAAACTGTTACCTTAGTACAAGAAACTGGATTTCAGATGAGGGTTCTATATAGAAAATGTTACTGTAACTTGTCAACAATGACAGATTTAAGGAGCAACTGTTACCTTAGTATGATAAACTGAGCTTCCAATGACAGTTTTATTTAGAAAATGCTATCGAATGTTGTCAACAATGTCAGATTTACGAAAAAGCTGTTACATTATAGTCATGATTATGTAACAGTTTCTTCAAGACTTTTCGTAACAGAGGCTTTGGTGACAGTGCAAAGTTCTTACAAAACTCTCACATAAATAATTAGGTGACAGTTTTTAACTGTCACCTAGACCCATATTTGTACTAGTGCAAGTACATTCGTGACATGAAGTGCTTAACTTTTATGCAAAGCTTACAGAACATATTCAAGAGATTCAGCCGTGAAAGTTTGTAACTTGAGATGATGTTTGATGCGACTCTGCGGTTAGATGGTACGCATCTAATTTAGCCTTTTTTTGTTCAGAAATGGCATATTGTCCATTCTGAATGTTCTTTGTGACTCTGTAATTAGATGGTATGCATCTAATTTAGCTTCAGAAATGGCATATTGTACATTCTGAATGTTCGCTATTTTGTATAATCAGCGTATTCTTGTCAATACAAATAGTTTGCATGGATGCACGTTTAGCTGGGTAAAGCCCTGGAATTTCTAAGGCCCATATATATGCAAAAGGAGCTACATGGCTAATATAGCAAGGAGTTGAACATGCATTCTCAATTTTCTTGCAGAATGTAAGATATGGGTACGTATCCATAATCCTGATGCTTGTCAGAATTTTATCATTCTCAATTATCTTGCAGAATGTAAGATAAGAGTACGTATCCATAACCCTGATGCTTGTCAGAATTTTATCATTCTCAATTTTCTTGTAGCTAGTAAGATAGGAATTTTATGTTTCTGATGCTGGTCAGTAATATATAAAAATTTATTATTTTCTATGCTTCCATTGTCAGGTGGAGACGATTTTACTAAATATAAGAAAAACGAAAATTTTAACTTAGTCGTTAGATTTTTACCAGATGCTCCGTAGTGGGCTTGAGTTGATATTGATGTTGAGTGATCGCCCAAGGAGCAATGACCGGTGAAGTAGAACTAGCAAAGTCAAAATAGCATTTTATGGAGAGCATGGGCTAGTAAGGCATAACTAGGTGAGGCTAGTATTGGTCGAAAGACCGACTTTGCATTGTTGAAGTCCATCTGATCGGTTTGTGATAATCTTGAACGGAATATGAATATTTATTGTTATTTTTATTTTTGTGTGTCAAGGCTGGAGCAAGAACTTGAATTGAAGTTCGATCCGTTGTTGGTGCCCAGGATGTTGAGTCGTAACCGGGATGTTTTCGTGAGCATTGACTGAATGAAATTTTGTCTTATCCTGACCCTTTGGCTCGTAAGCTTGTTTTACCCTTCTGGATGTGATGATGGTATGCTTGGAATGCTCATATGGGCGAAGTCCACTAGAGGCGTCGGGGGTGAAGAAGATAAACTAACAGGTGTCCTGTTGTTGATGTGGTGTTACGGGTGTCTTCAAAGATAATGTTCCCGGAGGCGTCCCTTAAGCTATCTTCTGAATCCTTGATTGTCATAAAGGATGGCTACGATGAGAAGTCTCTTTTGCGGCATGTCTTTGGAGAGTAAAGAGTCTTGTCAAGGTTGTGACTCTCTGGATGACTGTTTCTTATAGGCTGGAGAGATTTTTGACAACAAGGGGATCTTGTGCAAATCTTCAGTCCCCAAGTGTGGTTCTTGTGCTTCTTCAGATACAGTTCTTAAAGATGATGCTCCAAGTGGTATCGTTGCGTAGGATGCCAATACGATGAAAACTGCACTAATTAAATATCTGAATACAAGAGTTGATTTTGACTGGACCCGACTCTTGGAGGAAGATGAGACGGATAAGATTGTTATTGGATGACTTTTTCGTCATATGAGAGCTATTCAGGAGAACTTGAAGGAAGTAGGCGCATCTTCGGCTTATAAGTGATTACCAAGGCTAGAGGTGATGTTGAAAGACTATCCTGAAGCTTACAACTGCAATCCTCGCACGGGTGGAGAGGGAAAATGCTGATGGTGCTGAACCAGTCTTCAGAGATCTTTTCTAAATAGTAGGTTTTGAGGTTTTATATGTGTTTCTGAGATACTCGTTGTTGTTTTTTTTTGCTTTTTGGTTTCTATTTTGGAATTTTGAGTAGGTAAATTTTGAATAGTTTGCAAGGGTTTTCTAGAGAGAGGAATAATAGTTTGTTCAATTAAATAAATTAAAATCCTAAGATTGAACATAAGGCGTTATAAACATTTTGAAGGAATTACAAATGTTGCGTAAAAATAGAAAAATATTTCTAGGGGTGGTGAAGTGCTCAAGCCTTGACAGGTTTGTCAGGGGTGGTAAAGTGTTTAAGCCTTGACAGCTTTAAGCCACTTGCTCCACACGACTACCCCTGTTGGCTTATCAGTATTGACTAGTTTGTAATATCCACCTAATATAGTTTTAATGACCAGATGTGGCTTTTTTCTAGGAGAGGCAGTAGTATCTCCGATTTAGAAAATGTTGGATTTCGGTATCTCAGGTTGATGATATATTTTAAGGATGATTGGTTCATTGGTTTTAATATTCTTAGTAGAGACGACCTCTATCCATTCGAACAACTCTTGAAAAGGATCAGCTTCCTATTCACATTGTCAAGGCATGTTGAGGTTGATACTCGGATCAAGTCCCCAAGCCTTGATGAGACGTGAGACAACTGGTTGTAAAGAGAGTTGCTGAACAAGACTTACTTGTAGGTGAGATCCATGGGTGCATGACATTATCTCTCATCTATGCAATTATTTAGCGTCCAGATCCATTATTTGGTGATATTCTGGAGGGTGAACAATCTTTAGGATCTATTGGCTTGTTAGCGCTTACAGGTGGTCCCTTGGTGACAATTTCTCCAAAGATGCGTCGAGCCTTGTCTTGTTTCTGTGGATTCACGGACGTCCCAGAATAATTTCGTAGTCTGGATCTACATGGTTGTTGTTGATGAAGTGGTAGCAGACACTCCTGACCATAAAATGGTAGTGGTAGTGGTCTCTCTAGACCTCTATGAATGACGAAGCTTGGTCGCTGGCTCCTTGGCTTCTTTCTTTGAACGAGGATCTCGCCGTCGCATCAAATGTTGATTCTGGATGTGCTGACTTTGGTAGCATCGAGAACGTTGGTTGGCTTCATCTGGTGACAGCTTGATAAAGGTGAGTACCCTTATCTCTTTATGCGGCAAGGAAGGAGGAGAGAGATGTCTCCTTAGTGTAGAATTCTCTAGATCTCGAGTGGACAGAAGGATGGTGCTGGTGAGATAGAGATAAGTTTTTTTTTTGTGATTTTTGTAGGGACCTTTCCAGAACTCCACTGGTGTTGAGATTTTGTTGTTGATTGTTTCCTGGTACCAGATCAGGGGTTATACAAACTTCTCCTTTATCTTTTTAGGCGTGGGCTCTGAAGGTGTTAGCATCAGCAATAACTTTTGAGGCGTTTCTATTTTGCTCCATCTGATACTTATGTTGCTCTAGAGGTGGTTGCTCCGTATGAGTCTTAATAGGAGCGAGTATTTCCTTTTGAGTGATGGTCACGTCTGCTTGTGCTTCAGCAAGGGTCTCTTCATCATATTTGAGAGACTTGATGATGCTTGGCTACCCATGGTGTTTCTAGTAGCACTGCTTGAAAGAGTAGTGTTGGTGTTTTTGGTGAAATTATTTTTAGGAATGGAACACCATAATTGAGAATGGTTGTTGGACCTGAATTGAGTTTGATGACTGAACTAGATCTAAGATCCACCCTATTTTCAGACGGTTGAAGGATTGATTTTCATATGGTTGAAGAATTGGACTCGTGACCGAGAGATTGATCTCCCACTGTGGTCGCCAATTGTTAGTACCTAAAAATTACTCTTAGGAAAAACAATGTACTGTTGAAGTACTTTTTTTAGATTTGGAAATCAAAATCGTATATGACAAGCCTAAACCATGATAGTAGCCGTTCCGTCCTGCTTCGGTCACAAGGAGAGAAAATGGTTTGATCTTAGAGGAGGGAAGCAGAGAAAGTTGAAGGAGAAGTGTGTAATGAATTGTGTGTAGAAGTGTTGAACTATTGAGAATAACAGAGCTTGTAGAGAATGATCAGCTAGTTCTCTTTTCTGAATGGGCTATGTAGCCTATTTATAATAGTTTGCGAACACACGTTTTCCTTTGTAAGTAGTGGAGGTAGTAAAGAGATGGAGATATGGAGATTGTGGTGATAATGGCATAACCTCCCATTATGTCTTGGGAAGGTTCTAGAAACCATTATTTCTTCAACCGTCACCACTACTTTGTAACTTCCATGATGGGGTGTTGCCACGCCATATTTTACGAATTAAATTTAAAAAAAATTACTGAACAAATTGATTGATTGAGCGGTAGGAGAAAAATCTAGGGTTTCAGATTCCACTACTTTTGATGTTGTAAAACTAATTAATCACTACTTCAACAATTACTCTCAAATTACTCAAAATAATTTTTGAACCCAATCTCATGTTTTGGAAAATTTATCGTTTTAAAATCAAATATTACAGCTTTCGTTGTTATGTCAAAAATCTAATTTTTCTTCGCTTATAAAATATCAACAGCCTAAAGACTATTCAGAACAATTATTATGAAGCTTTTAAAGAAGAGAAAATTATTAGTCATTGAAAATCACAATAATTGAGTAAAATATGTCGAAGAAATAAAAGTATTAATTATTACACATCAAAGGATAGTTTTCTCCTAAGCCTATAAAAAAAATTAGATACTCATGGAGAAAAGAATAGAAGAAAATTGTTAAAACATTTAATTTTATTGATGTGGAGAACTTATAATTTTCTTGTCGATTTAACGACTGACTTCAAGGTGAATACAACTTTCTTTAGTTTCTAGTTGATTTAAGACTGATTCCATGCAAAGTAGAAAAAGATTGCTCTCTTGTGTAGTAACTCAGAATCTGTCGCTGATAAAGTTGATGAAACCGTTGCAAATAGTGTTGATTTTGAAAGAATTGGTAACACCTTCAACGAAAATTTTGAGGTGTTATATATTCTTCTTCTTCCTTCTTCCTGAACTCATGAAATGAACTGATTTTTTGATTTTTTTTTTTCTCTATAGCTCTGTCACTCCATGTGATGCTCTGATCAACCCCTATTTATACTAAAACACAAACCTAGCTTCCAAATCTCATCTTTAATGATAATATACTCTCAGATCATTAAAAATATCTTCTTTCTAAAATCTCGGGAATTTTGTTTCTCAAAACACTTTTGATCCTGATTTTCTTCCTTTAAATAATTCACTGATGATATTTTTTTTTTCTCGTGTTTGACTCCATCTCATTGTAGTGTTCTAACAATAAAAGAGACACAACTTCCGTGAAAAGGGAAAGAATATCCCGAAACCTGAATGTAATAATTTGCCGAGATCTTGTTTTGATGTTTCTAGTATTTGAGTCGTGTACAAATACTAAGTAAGGCAAGAGTATTCTTTGTCTTAAAATTCCAAATCTCTCCAAAAACAACTCAAACAAGACTTTTCACAGTTTGAAATGTGCCTGTGTCTAAACCTTGGGTGCCTTTAACAAAGTTTCTGGGTGCCTTTATCAATATTCCGGGTGCCTTTAACACTTTTTAAGCCCAATTTTCCACAAAAGTTTATTCTTCAAAAATACCTACAAACACAATAAAACTAATAATATTAATACAAAAATTGAGAAAAAGCAATATAAATATGAGAACAATTAAGACACAAAAACGTGTCTATCAAATACCCCTAAACTTATATTTTGCTAGTCCTCGAGCAAAACAAATCAAGAAAATAGAAATAAATATTAACTCACTTTCGCAGGCATCGCGATTGCACTTAGCGTGTGCAACAAGCATTTAAACCCCTAGGTGGCCATATTGGACGAGTTTTAGTCTCATGAGGGTTTACAAGAGGTGTACCCGCAAAACCTTTTACTCCAAACTCTAGCTACCGATGAACGATTGAGGATAGACACTAAACATGCTATTTAGTTGGCTACAAATTCTTTGGCGATGATAGGAATCACCCTGTTTTGAATCCAATTGATATACACGAGTTTTCACTCAAGTATACTAAAATTCATATATAAGAAAACAAGCACTACTTAGGAAGTCGTACAATGAACCAGGATACTCTGAATCTAACAAACCACAATCACATGAATAGATTAATAAGATGGATATGGAGATAGACATGTGCGCATGTTGACTAAGGTAAACGGTGTTTTCCAGAATATCTTTATGAACATCATGCCAAGATAAACCCTAATGGATTGAGATACGCCACTATTCTGAATCCTAATTCTAGTATCAACTCAACTGGTATATACAAGTGCCCCAACGGTCGATTTATTGAATATATACAGTTATTTTTTATTTTTTTTTTTATTTCGACAACATGATTAGATCTTTTAAATCTAAGCACATGCTCCTTGTCAGCAGATTACATGATAGTACCAATGGATCCTGCGTTCCACGCTTGCTTAGGCGACGGAGACAGGGAGAACACGCACATATTGCTATCCAAGTGTCATAAAAAAATTCATTTCTTTTTGTCAAGTTCAATTAAAATAATGAGGTTTGATCTTAATCATTCTACTTCATCCTGGTGACAACAAGGTGATACTAGTGCCCCACCAAATAACTTAGAGAAACACAAAAATTTATAAAAATAAAAACAGAACGTGATATGGTGAAGATTCCGAGATTTGAAAACGACTATCATGTTATTTCTAACACCTGAACTTTTTCCTTTTATGAATATACAATTTAATTGGGTCCCTCAACTCCTACAACCAAGAAATTTGTTTCCATCTACTTAGGATGGTTAGTGTCATCCTAAATTGTTCATAAGTTTCTAAATTTTGGAGTTTTATTATTGCATAAAATTTTTTCCCCTTACCCCCAAACTTAAATTGAACATAGTCCTTGATGTTCTAAAGATAATGAATAAAAGCATGAACAAAGAGAATTATCGAGCAAAATAAAAGAGATAGGGAAGGATATTACCATCTCCGCGTACCAAAAGCATATGGGTTGCCTTCCATAGAGCACTAAGTTTATTGTCTTCATCCAGACTTGGTTACCTTTCAAATTAGTCCTGATAGACAGGATCATTCAGTTTTGATTCTTCAACTGCATGAATGGTCAACTCCAAAAATGGTTTCAACCGTTGACTGGTAACTTTGAAAGTTTCTCCATTCATTGGATTTTCAACTTCTACTGTGACATGTTGAAAAACGATCTTGACATAGTATGGGCCCAACCACCGGGATCTTAAGTTACTAGGAAAGAGATGTAAACGAAAATTGTACAGGAGAATTTTTGACCGGGTTCAAATGACTTTTGAATAATCGATTTATCATAAAAAAAATTAGTTTTCTCATTGTATATTTTCACATTTTGGTAAGCATCATTACGAAATTCTTCTAACTCATTGAGTTGAAGCCTACGGTTGTCACCATAGGTTGGTAGGTCAAAGTTTAGCCGTTTAATGGCTAATAAGCACGGTGTTCTAATTCTACAGGCAAATGACAGGCTTTTCCGAAGACAAGTCTATATAGAGACATCCCAAGAGGAGTCTTAAAAACGGTTCGATAAGCCCATAAAGCTTCTATTAAGCGCAAAGACTAGTCTTTCTGAGTGGGATTTACGGTCTTTTCCCAGATTTGTTTCATTTGCCTATTAGACATTTCTACTTGGCCACAAGTATGTGGGTGGTAAGGTGTAGAAACCTTATGAGTAATAGAGTATTTCCTCATAAGAGATTCGAAGGAACGATTACAAAAATGGGAAACTCCACAACTAATAATTACTCTAGGCATACCAAATTGAGAGAATATGTTATCTCTAACAAATTTGATCACAACTTAGCGATTATTTGTCTTGGTAGCTATAGCTTCAACCCACTTGGACAGATAGTCAACCTAGCAAAATATATAAGTTGCCAAAAGAGTTAACAAAGGGACCCATAAAATCTATACCCCATACATCAAATATTTATATTATCAAGATATGATTTAATGGCATCATATTATGGCAGGTCAACTTTCCTAATTTTTGACATCTTTCACAACTTTGACAAAATTTGTGGGCATTTTTGAATAAATACGACCAATGGAAACCATACTGCAAGACCTTGGAAGTTGTTTTCTTTGCACTAAAATGACCCCTACAAGCTCCAGAGTGACAAAAAGTGAGCGCACTAGAGATTTCGTTGTCAAGAATACAACGTCGGATGATCTAATATGGACAATATTTGAATAAATATGGATCATCCCTTAAAAAATGTTTGACCTCAGACAAAAATTTTACTCTATCCTGCTTAGACCAATGCTCAAGCATTTGACAAGTTACCAAATAATTAACAATATCAGCAAACCAGGGTAACTGAGAGATGGAAAATAATTGTTCATCAGGGAATGTATCAAGGACTGGTCTCTCATCATCTCTAGACTAAACAAGGATACCAGATAAATGGTCGGCTACTATATTTTCATAACCTTTTTTATCACGAATCTCTAGAGTAAATTCTTGTAACAGTAAAAGCCATCTAATTAGACGGGGCTTCGAGTCCTTCTTAGATAGTAGATACTTGAGTGCGGCATGGTCAGAATAGACTATAACCTTTGACCCAAGGAGGTATAATCTAAATTTATCAAGTGCAAAAACGATGGCTAACAATTCCTTCTCAGTGGTTGTGTAGTTTATCTGGGCATCACTTAGGATTTTACTGGCATAATAAATCACAAAATATGCTTTATCTTGTCGTTGGCTAAGGACAGTACCAACCGCATAATCAGACACATTACACATGAGTTCAAATGGGATGTTCCAATCAGATGGTCGGATAATAGGGGCAGAAGTTAATGAAGATTTAAGCTTCTCAAAAGCTTTAACACAGGTTTCATCAAAAACAAAGGCAGTATCTTTAACAAGTAGGTTCGAAGAGGTAAGGCAATCTTGCTAAAGTCTTTGATGAGAAGATGATGAACTCCAGCATGACCAAGGAAAGATCTAACATCTGTTACGTTCTTGGGTGGCCTTAATTTTGAAATTAGGTCAACCTTGGCCCTATCAACTTCTATTCCATTAGAGGACACCACATGTCCTAACATTATTCCAGATTTAACCATAAAATGACATTTTCCCCAGTTAAGGACTAAGCTCTTTTCTTTACAACGTTCTAGAACTAATGTAAGGTGGTGCAAACATTCATCGAAAGAAGAACCAAAAACCGAAAAATCGTCCATAAAGACCTCGAGAAACCGTTCCACCATGTGCGAGAAGATACTTAGCATGCAACGTTGGAATGTTGCGGGTGCGTTGTACAACCCAAAAGGCATACGCCTGTAAGCAAAAGTACCAAATGGACATGTAAAGTTTATTTTCTCCTGGTCTTCTGGTGCTATGGGGATTTGGTTATACCCAGATCCATCTAGAAAAAAGTAATGGCTATGACCGCCTAGTCTTTCTAACATCTAATCGATGAATGGTAGAGGAAAATGGTCTTTCCTAGTGACCGAGTTCATCTTACGGTAGTCTATACAAAATCTTCACCCAGTAGTAACATGGGTGGGGATCAATTCATTGTTTTCATTCTCAACTACTGTAATCCCAGACTTCTTTGGGACAACCTGGACATGACTGACCCATTTACTATCAGAGATAGGGTATATGATACCCGCATCTAACAACTTGAGCACCGCAGTGTGAACAACATCTTTCATGTTGGGGTTCAAATATCTCTACATTTCTCTTGAAGTTTTGGCACCTTCCTCTAGGTAGATTCGGTGCATACAGTCATATCTGTTATGGTCCACCCAAGGAAAGTCTTGTGCTCTCGGAGAACTCTAACTAGTTTACATTCTTGATTAGGCTCTAAGTCAGAGGAAATTATGGCACGAAGAGTATTCTTATTACCAAGAAACATATATTTCAAAGTATCTGGTAACGGCTGTAACTCAAGGGTAGGAGCTTTAACTAGAGATGGGATGTGCATATCTGTAGTGGGCGGAAGAGGTTCAGGTTTACGTTACTATTTTTCGTAATCCATTACTGGCGCGGAATCTAATAACGCATTAACATCTTCAAAATGATTATCCTCGTCGTAGTAGGCTCCAAAATAGGCTAAGAAGGCTTCTAATGGATCACTAACACTATTGGTTTGAAAAGTACTCTGAACTAGAGAATCAATCATGCACACAGACTCATAGTGATCATGGTACAAAGGGGCTTGGAGAGCTTTGAAAATATTCACCGAGACTTTCTGATTGCCAATTTTTTTTTCCACTTGACCATTTTGACAATTGATTATTGCATTAGCAGTTGCTAAGAATGGTCGACCTAGGATGATCAGATGTTGATTTCTTGGTGTGAGATAGGTTGAGTTTCTAGAGTCACAAAGTCAACTGGATATATAAAGTTTTCTACCTGAACCAAAACGTCTTCAATAATTCCACGTGGAACCTTGATTGACCTACCGGCTAACTGAAGTGTAACTCTATTGGTTTCATCTCACCCAGTCCAAGTTGTTCATATAGCGAGAATGAAAAAAGATTCACACTATCCCTAAGATCTAACAATGCAGTTTCTATCCGTTGATTGCCTATATTACATGTAACAATGGGACAACCAGGATCGTTGAATTTGACTGGGTACTGTTGTGAAAGTATGGAACTAACTTGTTGGGTCAAGAATGCCTTTTTATATACACTCATTTCTCGTTTGACCGTATACACATATCCCTTAGGAATTTGGCATAGATTGGCATATTTTTAGTTGCATCTAAAAAGGGAAAGTTGATTTTAACCTGCTTAAGGATGTCTAGGATTTCAGCATAAATGCCAGGCTTTTTCTTGACAAGCCTTTGGGGAAATGGTGCGGGTGGAGTAAACACTCTCTAATGTACATCTTTCTTATTTGGGCCCACATCTTTATCAGGCCCATTAGTATCACTAGGAGTTTCGTCGACCTTAAACTCTTTTTCAGTTTGATTACTACCCTTAGGTTGCTCTACCGTGTTTTCAACTGTTTTTCCACTCCTGAGGGTGAGGACTGCTTGAACGTGCTCAGTAGAACTGCCTGACCCATTTATCTGGTGGACTCCTATCGGGTTTGGAGTCGGTTGGTTAAGAAATGTCCCATTCTCCCTATCATTTAGCTTATTTGACAGTTGACTCATGTGGGTCTCTAAGTTGCTAATATCTCAGTCACTATTTTGTTGGTGACGTTGAAAGTTATCGAGCCACTGACCTATATGGTTAAATTGTTGGGTAGTATGGGCATGATTTAGGGCACTACTTTTAATAAAGAGTTTTAGAGTTTCCTCTAGAAACGACTTTGAATCAAATGGCCTTGGTTCTTGGACTGGGTTGGGTTCCTAGGAAAACCGGGTGGTGGGTTGCTAGATGGGCCACCCTGATGGGTACCTTTGGACCACGAGAAATTGGGGTTATGTCTCCAAACAGGGTTGTAGTTATTTGAGTATGGATCAAACTTGGGTCGACTTTCATATTTAGATTTTATACCACCATGTATAACACTAACTTGGTCATGGATAGTTTCACTAGGTAAATTTGAGGCTCATTATTATAGTGCATAACCTGACTCGACCCTTCTTGGATTCTAATCTCTAAGGCCTCTAGACTCCTAAGGATATCCGAACCATTATCAACTCTATTGGCCCTATGAATTGGATTTCTAGATATTTCCGGTTCTCTCATTGAAGCCCATTGCCTAGTTTTCTCTGTTAACTCGATAAATGAGTCAAAACACTTATCAGGCTCCTGATGAGTAAACTCACCACCACTCATTGTTTCTACCTGTATACGGGTTCACTATCTAGGCCCTCATACAATATTTGGGCCATATGGCCTTTTTCAAAACCGTGATGCGGAAACTGGTATAACAACTCATTAAACCTTTCTACATAATCGTGTAAGCTTTCACCTAATTTTTGCTTAAAGGTTTCGATAGACTGACGAACAACACCAGTCTTATGGTGTGGGTAGAATTTCTTAATGAAGCTTTCTACAAGGCCATCCCAAGTGGTGATTGTTTTAGTGGGAATAAAATGATACCACACTTTGGCCTTCTCATCCAGGGAAAAAGGAAACGAACGCAACTTAAGCACATCTACTGAGATATTTGGACAACTTATGGTCCCACAAATCATTTCAAAGTCTCTAATATGGGTATAGGGATTCTCATTGTCTAACCCCCTAAATATACGAAGCATGTTAATTGTTCCAGGTTTGATATCTAGAAGCGGGTAAAACTTCCCCAGATTCACGTATTTGTTTACCTGACTTTCATCATTATTACCACCCATTGCAAAAAATAAAGATGAACCACCAACAAACGTGCTAGGAGTCGGACTCAAACAATAAAGATCGTTTTCTTCAAGTCTATTTCCTACACGTATCCATCGAAGCATACACAAGCAAAAATACTAGTATTTAACAACAATTGTGCACATGCAAATAATGTTAGGTTCACTATTTTAGGCAAGCTTGTTTTACCTTAGAAAAATATACCTACAGTCAAAGACTGGTCACAGGTACAAGGCTAAGGCTTGTGGAATTCGACTGATAATGCCCAGAGGGTTCAATGTATTATGCCACGTGTTTTCCTAAAACCGTTTCCGGAAGATGCGGAATGTTGTGCACGTATTATTTTTTTATATATATAATAAAATAAAATATAAAATCTACAAAAACACACAAAAAAGGAAATAAAATCTAGAAATTAAAATTGTTTCTAATATAGTGAATTAATGAAAATATATATAAAAAAAGAAATTAATAAATAAAATTGGATTTTACTAACCTTTTATGGTGAGCAATTTTCCATAATATATGTAAAATATTACCTGCACAAAAAAGATAAGAAAATACCAAGTAAAATCTAGAAAATAAAAATAAATAAAAAGGAAATAAAATCCTAAACTAATTAACACAAAATTAAAAATTAACTAAAAATATTATTTTTCAATCCCCGGCAAAGGTGCCAAAAATTGATAGGAATTTTAACCTATAGCCGCAATCGCACGTCAACTACAAAGTAGAAGCAGCAAATACGGGTTTGTCCACAGAGATTGATTATAATATTTCTAATTAATTACCTAATTATGTGCTAAGACAAGAAATTGTTGTTGTTGTTGATTTTACGAATTAAATTTAAAGACAATTACGGAACAAATTGATTGATTGACAAGTATGAGAAAAATCTAGGGTTCCGGATTCCACTACTTTTGATGTTGGAAAACTAATTAATCACTAGTTCAACTACTACTCTCAAATTACTCAAAACAACTTTTGAACTCAATCTCATGTTTTGGAAGATTTATCGTTTTAAAATCAAATATTACAACTTTCGTTGTTATGCCAAAAACCTAATTTTACTTCGCTTATAAAAATATCAACAGCCTAAAGACTATTCAGAACAATTATTATGAAGCTTTTAAAGAAGAGAAAATTATTAGTCATTGAAAAACACAATAATGGAGTAAAATATGTCAAAGAAATAAAAATATTAATTATTACACATCAAAGGATAGTTTCCTCCTACACTCTAGAAATAAAATTAGCTACTCAGGGAGAAAAGAATTGAAAAAAATTGTTTAAACATTTAATTTTATTGATGTGGAGAACTTACAATTTTCTTACCGATTTAACGACTTACCTCAAGTGCAATACAACTTTCTTTAGTTTCTAGTTGATTTAAGACTGATTCCAAGCGAAGTGGAAAAGGACTGCTCTCTTGTGTAGTAAGTCAGAATCAGTCGCCGGTAAAGTTGATGAAACTGTTGCAAATGGTCTTGATTTTGAAAGAATTGGTAACAATGTCAACGACAGTTTTGAGGTGTTATATGTTCTTCTTCTTCCTTCTTCCTGAACTCAAGAAACGAATTGATTTTTGATTTATTTTTTTTCTCTCTGCTGCTTCGTCACCCCCTGTGATGCTCTGATCAACCCCTATTCATACTAAAACACAAACTAGCTTCCAAATCTCATCTTTAATGAGAATATACTCTTGGATCATCAAAAATATCTTCTCTTTAAAATCTCGGGAATTTTATTTCTCAAAACATTTTCGATCCTGATTTTCTTCCTTTAAATAACTCGGTGATGATATTTTGTTTCTCGTGTTTGACTCCATCTCGCCGTTGTGTTCTAACAATAAAAGATAAACAACTTCTGTGAAAAGGGAAAGAATATCCCGAAACCTGAATGTAATAATTTGCCGAGATCTTTTTTTGATGTTTCCAGTCTTTGAGTCGTGTACAAATGCTAAGTAAGGCAAGAGTATTCTTTGTCTTAAAATTTCAAATCTCTCAAAAAAAAAAAACTCGAACAAGACTTTTCACAGTTTGAATGATGTCGCCAATATTCTTGTTTGAATTTAAAAGGAAAGTAGTGCACGTATCCAAAGCTTGGGTGCCTTTATCAATTTTATGGGTGCCTTTAACATTTTTTTATCCCAATTTTCCGTAAAAGTTTATTCTTCAAAAATACCTACAAACACAATAAAACTAATAATAATAATAATACAAATTGAGAAAAAATAATATAAATATGAGAACAATTAAGACACCACAAAAATGTTCCTATCAGTAGGCTTTATGCTAACTTAGCATGACAATAGCATATTAGTGGCATGTTTATAGCATGCAATTTGTGCTTAGCAACAATGGCGCATATAAGTGTTATTGGCTCAATCGAGGTGTTGCTAGCACAAGTGTCGTGGTTGTGGCCTAGATAGTGGCACTAGCAACGAAGAATGATGCTGGAACAGGCAAGCAAAGGATGACGCTGGCACAAGCGAAGACGCGCGGCAGCAAGCAAGAATGGTGCTTCATCAAAGGAGTGGAGATATCACTGGTGCTAGCGCTGCTGGCCTCAGTACTAGGGCTAGTGTTGTCACTAGCAAGGGCCTTGGCGCTAGCAATGACTTTGGTTCTTTTCTGGCCTTTGACATATGAGTATGTTACTCATTGGTATTGGGATCATGGCTAGGGCTTTCTCGCACTTGCTAGTTCCATGGACATTGACTATGCACTACTAGTATTGGCATTTTCTAATGCCATGACCATACTATGGCCTATGATGGTTTCTCAGTCTGATGAGATTTAATTGTTGGCATCATGCCTGGCTTTTATGCAGTGCATATAGAACATATTCAATGATTCAGTCGTGGAAGTTTGCAACTTGAGATGATGTTCGATACGACTCTGCATTTAGATGGTATGCATCTAAGCATCTTCATTCAGAAATGGCATAACATCCATTATGAATGTTCGTAATTTTGTATAATCAGCGTGTTCTGATTATTGCGCATATGAAATAATGAGGGTTTAGCCGGGTAAAGCCCTGAAATTTTACAGGCGCATGCATATGCAAAAGAGCTACAGTGCTAATTTTTCCATGAGTTGAATATGGCTTCTCAATTCTCTTGCGGAATGTAAGATAGGAGTACGTATCCATAATTATGATGTCGGGTCAGAGATTCGTTTATCATATTTCTACAGTCAGAAAGGTTAATTTTTACAATTCATGCCCTTGTCAAAAACTCACCATCTATAAGAGAGGAATGATTTTCCTAAAAACTCTTCATATGTAGCGAGAAACCCAAAAACTTTAGATCTATTTTTCTGTTGAAGAAGAATTTGATCTTAGCCGCATCTAATCGTTGATGTAGTTGTATCCTAGATAATGAATCATAAAAGGTAAAGACAAGAATCGCTCTAATAGCGAAAACATGAATCGCTCTAATAGAAAAATAAATTATTAAAAACAAAAAAAATAACTTCTAAATTCAAATCAATTATGTAAAATATAATTAAAAACAAATAATTTTTCCTCGGGTCTGGTTTTTAAAGGACCGTAAAGAAGATAAATTATGATGGGTTTTTTCTAAGTTTTTGAGAAAGAATAAAAAAAGAGGTTATATAATATTGTAGTTTGTAGCATCCTAGTTAGAAATTCGGCGACCAGCCCCTAACTTGCACTTGCTTTCAAGCTAGATATTGATTAGCATATCTCTCTTCCGAAAAAGTAGCGGCCGCACCACCGGCTGGTGGTGTTTTCTTAGCGGAGCAGCTGTTCTTTTTCAAAAAATTTAGTCCACGAAAACCTATGAACCCTATTTTATTAACGGAAGTCATCCCGATTTTGAAAAAGTATGATCTCCATGAGTGTAGAAATTAGAAAATTGGATCATTTCATAGATTGGGCGAGCCTGCCCCACCAACCATCGGGAGATGAAGAAAGAGAAGCTGACAAAAATTAAAGGTCCAGGCGACTCGACAATAATTCGGGTGGGTAGAAATACGCGCACGGTTAGGTAAAATAAAAATTCGGTCAACAATCCGATCAATCTTACACAATTCGGTAAAAATACGGAAATACATTAATGCGTGTATGATTCTTTTTTGCTATATGATTTCAACACTAATAATTCGGTATATATTAAATTAAAATAATGATTTTTTGACATTATTAATTATATATTCAACGAATTAAGGATTTAATTGGTATAAATACATTATATGTATAAAACAGACTAGAATCACAAATCGGTTTCGTGGTTAAAGCAATAATCTTGGAAGTAGGTGGTCTGAGGTTCGATTCCCTTCGTGTTTAATCGTTTCCCAAATAGTTCGCGTTATACGGCGAATTCCTAACTAGGAGCCTCATAATAAAAATACCTAGCTAATTTTAGGCCTACCCAATTCTTTCAGGCCTATCCAATTTTGTGTCCCCCCATATTAGTAGATAAGGGGTGTCTAATATAAGGTGAAAATACTAAAGTACCCTCTATAAAAACTTAATATTACAAACTAAAAGTAAAACCAATTACTGTAACCTATTTTCCATTTCAACTTCATCAACCAATTCTTATTCTTATTTTCTTATTTTATCTTCTCCTTCTTCTTCAACATTTCAAACTAACATATCATCGATAATGACGATTCAAAAAATGATTAATCGTTTGATTTTTCTATATAACAAAAATGCCAAAACAAGTAAAGCGTCTCATTGGAGCAAAAATTGAACGATTATTTTGTGTATAATGCTAGGTTTCGTTGGATTTGGATGTATGATGATGGACGATTGTGCTGTTGGAATCCCTAAATTCACTTGAATTCGATTGTTGTTTATCATATGTTGTCGTACTATTTAGGGAAAAGAGAAAAGGAAAGGCACCATAAAAGAGAGCGAAGAAAAAACATGATCTTGCTTCTCCTGAGAGCTAGGGACCTCGTCGAAAGGACGGTAAGAACTTGGCGGCTAACCACTGTAAGGGTTCGGATGGAAAAGCTAAAGCGGTATACATCAATGAACCAACTGAAGTGGAGCACCAAAGAGAAGAAAAATCTTCGTCTTCTGATATAGAATCTGAAAGAGTTCAACATGAAGAGGAAAGTGATAAGGAAGATAGCGAAATCCATGATGGAGAAGAACGAGGAGGTGGAGCACCACCACAACAACCAAGAAAAACAACAAGGAGATAAAGATAAAGATGCAGCGCCAGCAAGGAAGAAGAAAGGAGCATACTTTCCAAAGCCTCACATGTTGTTAGATCGCGACCCCGATAAGCTCATTTATGGGTTACCGGGTGATGGAGAAGTGTTGTTATGGGGGTACCAGCACAGTTGGGATACCAAGATCTGTGCAACCATGGTAAGTATATTATTTAGGATACTTTTATTTAAGATATCATGCACTTTCTAATTTTTCGTAATATATTATTTAGGATCACACAATGTCGCCCGTCTTCCAAAACACTATTCGCCAATCAGCAAAATACGGTTATGGACATTAACTGGAGAAGTACCCAAAGTCGTTTGGATCATCGAAGAAACGGGGTTGATGTATGGAGTAAATAACTTCGTGGTTTAGTATGACAAACCCCTTGTTTCTGCCTTCTTGGAAAAATATTACGTGGAAACGGATACTCTGCATCTTCTGTTTTGGGGAAATGACAATAACCCCAAATGATGTACAGTTGATCATGGGTCTCATCATTGGAGGTAAATCAGTAAGGGGATGCACCTACGCGAATAAGCTTACTTGGGAGGTCATCTATGAGTTCACTTTGAGGGTGTTTGGTTGGGATGCTGACAAAACCACGAGGGAGCTAGATGACAGTGTCTAAGAAATAACAGAGAATATCCCATCTCAAGATCCTGAGGGAAGAGTTCTTGGGGATAAATGATCTTCATGAAATAGATCATATGACCCCGCACCATATCACTGCTACCGCCACCGCATATATTTTCTACATCGTGGGATTTGTTATCTTCTCCGATGTTTCCGGTTCTATGGTGAATACCAACTACATCCAGTTAGTAAAACCATTGAACCAAGTCCGCGAGTACTTTTGGGGAAGTGCTTGCCTTGCATACTTGTTGAACGAGATGAGAAAGTGTACTCGGGTAGACATGACCCAAATCGGAGGGAATGTGTCTCTTCTCCAGGTAATTCAAGGGGTGTATCTATGGAGCTTTGTTTATCTTACTTTTTGTATTCTCACATATATTCCCACGTTGATGCAGGTGTGGATATATTTGCACTTCCCAGAGTTTCCTAAGAGGGCCGGTGTGAAAGGGAACTGTGCTAAAATTTTTTTGGAAGCAAATACTCCTTCAACGATAAGTGCCGTAGTTAAGATAAGGACCTCCTTGATCTGATGCGGAAACTGGACAACTTGATGATGGAGGATGTTGCCTTTCATCCTTATAAGAAAATATTTGGGGAAGAAAAGATGGTTGGGTGTGAGGAACAAAATGCTTATGGACCTCCATTTTACCCCAACGGTTATATAATGTACAACCCGACAAGAGTGGCGAGGCGATCTAATGTTGTGCAAGAAATCCCTGATGATGAAAAGACAAAAATGACATGCTTTAATGTAGGTCCTTTGAGAACAACATTATGTTTGTTCACGATCATTTAACATCATCCGGTGATTGGGACGATATGGTGTTTAGCGTAGTGGCAATGGGTAGGGCTACGAAATCTGATGACGAGACAATTCTAGGTTACATGACGTGGTACCTCAACGTTTATCACACTCGTGTGATACGAATAGACGAGAGGCCCTTGATCAAGGACCGGAATAGAGCTCTCGATGTTCTGGTACGTGTTTTGGTCTCTTATGGTATGTTAAAAGGGTTTAACATGAATTTTAAATTGTTTGTTGTTTGAAATGAAAACAGAGAAAACGAATCACGTCGATCAACAAAGCAAAAAACTGTATCGGGAGAGGAGAACATGTTGTGGTGAATTAGGCAAAGATTGAAGAATACCAAGCTCTGAAGGATTTAAAAGCTGGTGCTATGTTTGGGGAGGCGTTGGAGTCGGCGCTAAGAAAAAAAACAAGAGTGAGAAAGGCTGCTCGGGTTGATCAAGAAGTGGACAAGGAAGAGATGACCAACAAGGACCTGCCAAACGAGGTCAAAGTGGTCGTAGTCGTGGTCGTGGGGAAGGCGGTGATGTGGTTGAATGAATGCATTCTTGTTTTTCGAACTTATGTCTTTCACTTTGGATAATTATGTCTTTAACTTATGTTATCGTTCAAATTTAAACATATTAGGTTTGTTATGTTATGAAGGAATGAATTTAGTTAATTGGTTTTAAATCTTTGTGTTGAGAAGCAGTTTTTAAAGCAACAATCGTTCGATGTGGATAACCCTATCGAACAATTATGAATTTTGGGAGAAACTACAAGTTTGAAATCGTTAGAAATATAAACAGATATCAAACGATTCTGCGCAAAAGTGCCAAGTTTTTGCCAGGGTTTTAGAATCAGTGGATATCTACGTTCATGTAGAATGATTCTTGGGACATAGGTGAAAGCCAATTTTCTGGTTGTTTTTTAGCCTAGAACCGTTTGATGAGGACCTATTTATCGAACGATTTCAGGCAAAGAAAATGTCATTTTTTTGTTGTTTTTTAGCTCAGAATCATTTGATGTGGATTTATGTGTCGAACGATTCTAGGCATAGACAAATGCTATTTTTTATGGTTATTTTTTAACCTAGAATCGTGCGATGATGATTTATTTATCGAACGATTCTAGGCAGAGAAAACACCAATTTTTCTTGTTGTTTTTTAGCCTAGAATCGTTCGATGTAGATCTATGTATCAAACGATTTCGGGAAAAGATAATGCCAACTTTTCTTGTTGTTTTTAGCCTTGAATAGTTCGATGTGATTATATACATAAACCAATTCTAGCAAGTCTAGTTTTCAACATTTTTGATAACCCAAAATCGTTCAATTTGAACTTACACATCAAACGATTCATACAGAATATTTCACCCATATTTTGAGTTTTTCGAAAATAACTAGCTGTTGGGTCTTTCTCTATATAAGAAGGGTCTCTATCCCAGACCCAATTTGCCCTAAACTTACACATTTTACTCACTCCCACTTCATCCACTACTTAAATAGAGCTGGAGAAATGGCATGGGAACCGGAAGAAGATTTGGAGCTCGTCAAGTCGTTCATTCATGTCTTCCGCAAACGTCCGTACAAAATTTATTCGATGTTTTGGAAGAGAGTTAAAGAAATTCTTCTATGAGCGCATCGGGAATCCTAATCATCGCAAATGGGTAGACCTAGCATTTAGATTCGACTACATTAAAAGCAAAATACGAGAGTTCCGTAAAATTAGAAGAATGATTGTCGAGCATCATCCCCAAGCTTCTACTAGCGAGAAAGTGAGTAATTCAGCTAGTTTATCCCTATCTCATCGTTTGATGTTCGCATACTAACGTGTAATCGATTTAGTTTCAGATCGAATGATTTCGTAGCCTATGGCGAATTCGAAACGGAGAAACAATGTTTATGCACACGAGGGAATACATCGTGTTGAATAAACGTGCTCGGATGTTCATTAATGATGTATAATTGTGCGAGCTTCGAGAATACGCGTACTAGATTATGTAATGCAAAGTGTTAATATCCTAAAGTATGTAATGCAATGTGCTAATTTCCTAAACTATGAATGGAATTTGTCTTTATGAAAGTGTGGAAGAATCATTTGATAAAAACATCCACAAAACCGATTCCAGTTTACGGTCAATATATAAATCAATATCCATTGATTCTAGTGTCTTCGTGATTAAAGAACACCAACCCAGAATCGGCATACGTTGTTCATAGTATCCACCGATTCTGAGTTGATTAACTTAAAGAAAAAATTCAAAAATTCTGAAATTTTTATAAGTTTTGATGATTACTTAACAATAGTTGATTTTACAACTACCACGATTAAACAACTACTAATTAAATTAACTAACGTTAATTAATCATAAATAAATTAAGTATTAATCTAAATAATAGAATAAAGAGTTTTGGTATTTATTTTAAATATCCTCTTTTAAATTTGAATGGTATGCTTGAAAGGAAAAGAAATCGCAGACGAACAAGATAGAGTTCCATTAATTCAATTAATCAGTGGAATAAACTAAATTTCACTTTTTGTAAGAAGGCTGATATAGGGGCTCCAAAATCCTGGAGGGGCTCCTCTAATAAGACGAAATAGAGACATTTTGAAGTAAAACTCAAAAAACCCTTATCCATAATATTTTTCACAATCCCTAAACCATCCCTGATTAGTTAATCTTAATTAGATTAATTAATTAATAAATTAAGCTAATCATGATTAATTAAACATAATCTTTTACTTAATCAAATGATTTGAATTTTTTTTTTGAATTTGTGTTTGGTGGGAAGAAAAACTAGATGAAATTTAAGAAAATTTTCGTTATTTTTTTAAACCCTAGATTTTGATTCAATCAACCATAGTAGCATTGAGAATACCTCTAGCTTAAACTCTTGGTCTTTTTATGGCTCAAATTTGATGAAATCACGATTTGAAAGATTGATTTTTTTTATTCAGAGAAATTTACGGTTGGGTTTTCATGTCGAACCCAACCGTAACACGAAGAACACCGATGAACACCATTTTTGCCCATATTTACGGTTGAGTTTTCAACAAAACCCAACCGTAAATCAAAGAACAATGATGAACACCATCTTTTTCCCAGTTTTACGGTTGGGTTTGAGGCTCGAACCCAACCGTAAAATCCAAATTAAGTTTACAATTTCAACTTGCACTTACGGTTGGGTTTTCCTATAAAACCCAACCGTAATCTATCCCTTGGAGCATTGAGTTTTAAGGTCAAATTTGGGTTTCAAAATCAAAAATTTGAACTTATTCAATCATTTTAACTAGATTGAAGGTAAATTGGGTCATTCAAACAAAAAAAAACCGAAAACACAAATTAGAGAATCCAATTTTAAGTTATCCAGTAGAATTTACGGTTGGGTTCTGCCGGAACCCAACCGTAAGTTCTAGTGTTAGTTTTAGTGCAAATTTCATCATATAGTTACGGTTGGGTTTTGCCTTGAAACCCAACCGTAAAAAAGTTGTGGTGTTAGTGCAAATTATATTACGGTTGGGTTTAGTAATCGGACCCAACCGTAAAAAAGTTGTGGTGTTAGTGCAAATTATATTACGGTTGGGTTTAGTAATCGGATCCAACCGTAAAACTTTCACTAAGCATTTCAGCATGATTTACGGTTGAGTTTGAGTCCAAACCCAACCGTAAATGCTCCTGATAATTTTTTTTTTGATTTTCAATACACTCCAAATTGGGTTTAAAACACACCTTTTTAACTTATTCATTCTATTGTAATAGATTTAAAGTTGTACATTAAAGGAAAAAACAAAGGAAACGAAGTACAATAGATCATTGGATGATTACACTTAAGCACTTAAAGATAATGGCAATAATCAAGCACCCGACTTGTTTCCATAATACGATAGCAATCTGTATGCTTGAACTCCTCCCCATGTTTGATTCTATATTGCTTCATAGCCAACACATGCTGAAAAAACAAATCAATTATAAGTTTGAATTTTTGAAATCTCTTTTTAATGAACGATTTATTAATCGACAAACTTACTCTTGCCACACCGTTCTCGTCGGGACGTGCTTCTAATCTCATTTGCATTTCCAGTTTTAAGTTGTTCATTTGTTGATACAACGCCTCAAACCGTCTCTTGATGGCTCTCCACGTCCTATGGTTTTCATTCCCCTCTAATGACGCAAACATTCGAAACACACGCTTCCACCAAGGATCAGTATCTTGATCCTCATGCCAATCTTCTTGTAAAACGATGTTGTCATTGTCGTTTTTGAATGCTCTATCGTAAGCATGCTCTACCATCGTATGCCACGCTCGAACAATTGCAACATCTTCATCATTCGTGTATGTAGTTACCATTTTTAGTGATTCAAAGAGTATGGTGTGAATGAGTTGGAAAGTCTAGAATTAGCATGACAATGAAAGGGATAGAGAATAATGAGAAAGTGATAAGGAAAGGTTTCCTTTTATAGAGAAAAAATACCCAACGACTAGATTTTCAAATAAAATATCCGTTGGAATTGTCTCTTCATCCGATGGTTGCGCATCCTCGACTTCATCATGTGTCTCTTCATCCGATGGTTGCGGCTCTCTTCTAGTAGTACTCGCATCTCTTGTAGCGCCTCTTGTAGCGGGTCTACTCCTCTTTAAAGTCCGCTGCACATCCTCGGCTTCATGATGAAGCTCCCTAATTAAGTGTTGGAGTTGGTCAGGCATCCTCACATCAATTATGCTTAGGCATGGATTTACCAAGTCCCCCAATGCAACAGCTTTCTTTTTCTATTCACATATGAAAATAAAAGTTGGATGAGTGTTTAGTAATAAATCTTAAAAACATTAATAACAATAATAATGTACGTACCAAATTGAAATATGCCTTCTTCCAGAAACCATCTTATGTGTTGTTTGGCATAGTCCCAGGACCATTGTTGATGATAGTTGGATGACCAAAATGGCGATACCAATCCAAGTAATCTTTTGCAGCCTCTTTTGTGCTAGGAGATGGAGTTAACTCATTCCTTTGGACTTGGTATTTTCGGATCATTGCGGTTATTCCAAACCGTGACCGAAGGCGTTGGCTTGTAGTTTAGCACGATGTTTGGGCCTTCGATCATCGACCCATTCACACATAATTTAAACATTTCGCGTGTCACCGTTGTTTGGACATATCCATATTGGTGGAGAGTTCGGCGGGGGTTGCACATCACGTACCCAAACGAATGGTACAAAGGGCCGTTGTAGCCTGCCACGTCCGATAATTCACGTAAATCCTCAACATGTCCATCACCCTCTATGCTAATCTTCACGTAAGGATCAAAAATAACATCTTCAACCGTAAAAGCATCAATTTCAGTTCTCATCTTTGCTATGAGCACTTCTTTATATTTTTCCTGGGTCCCGGTGAAGATGAATTTCTTTCCCGTAGGTCCAGTACCATCACCGCTCGTTTTAGGAGCCAGTCCGGGAAAGTGATCATATATCCATGCCAATGAAGATAATAAATATTAATATAAGATAATGCGAAAAAAATAAATTAAAGTTAAACATTGAAATTCAAACAATAAATTACCTGAAGAAGACCGGTATTCCCGGCAATCTCAGTTCCCCTAACCCTCGAAGCTTTTCGAAGGTTAGCAAGTAGGTAAGCCAGGGTGGCAGTTCCCCATGAGTACTGATGTGTCATCCCGAGATCACCCTGAAACCACTGTAGATAGTGAACGTTGACCCTGTTGCCCGAGTTGTCAGCAAAGAAGATGGTGCCGAGCATATATAGAAGATACGCTCTGGCTGTTCGAATAGCTCTGGTGTCATCTATGACGACCCCAGCCATTTCCAACTTTGCGGTTCCTGCAAACTTCTCCCTTAGTGAACGCAGCAATATTTTCTTGCTCATACCTTGACCTTTCTTCGTTGGTATCCCCGATTTATCTCCACTGACCAATTTAAACTCAGATTCGGCTTCGCTCTTCTCCCATCCAAGTGTATCTTTCACAAGTGCATAAAGATCACTCCATGACATGTTGTTGTTAAAACCCTCAGACACTGATTTACCATCCACCTCCAGGCCAAGAATTGATTGGACATCATCCGGCGTTATTGTCATCTCGCCGAATGGGAGATGAAACGTACCGGTTTCAGGCCAATAACGTTCCCTGAAGGCTGCGCAGACGACACTGTCATACTCCCACATCGAATTGGTAATTCCGGGAGCTAACCCGGTACCATTTACGAGAAGTTGTACGGCCGTACATTCATCAGTTAAGGGACATTGTTGAGCCCTTTGACGAACCAATTTCTTGATCGCCTATGTATGATCCTACAAAGAATAAAAACAAATTTGTTTTACTTACAAAAGTTAACAAACAAAAATTTAACAGAACAAGAGAAGTGTTTAGATTAATACCTTGGTCGCAGCAACTTTGGCAGCCAGCAATGGGGATAACCAAATAATATTGCAGATTTGTCTGGGGCCTCACCCCAAAGTCCTCCATTCCTCCTCTTAGGCCACAATTGATGTTCGACCTTTTCTTTGGGAATTTCTTTGGCAACCCTTTTCTTTGCCTTTTCTTTGGGAATTTCTTTACCTTTGGCTTGAGGGACATGTTGTTCTCTGTCCCTCTCTTCTTCCTCGTGTTGTTGCTCTTGTGGTGGTTCTCTAATCACAATAGAACCTTTAAGTGTTGGTAGATCACCCAAGCCTTGGAACACACTATATTCCTCTTGTGCAATTTGAGGAACACTACCACCACCTACCTCAAAAGATGGATTATGGGTCTTACTCACGCCTCTCTTCTGAACCCATAAATGCTTTCCGTGGCGAGGGGTTGGAGTGTGAGAAATTGGTGTTAAATTGTTACCCCTCTTATTCTTCCTACAACACACAAGCAATACAAGTTAGATAATTTCCAAGCAATTCAACTTCAACTAAATTGACTACACAGGATTATTTACGGTTGGGTTTTTCTCAAAATCCAACCGTAAATTTCCAGTTGAAAATTTTGTCACTATTTTACGGTTAGGTTTTAACAAAAACCCAACCGTAAAATACATGTAAAAAGATGTGCACACTTTTCTTACGGTTGGGTTTTTCTAAAAACCCAACCGTAAGACTCTAACAAAATTTTTGTTTGCGCTATTGTTACGGTTGGGTTTTTCTCAAAACCCAACCGTAATTTTTTTTTTAAAAATAGCGCAAACTGTTTACGGTTGGGTTCAATTTTGAAACCCAACCGTAATATCCTTAACTCTTCATCTTCTTCCCTTAGATTTACGGTTGGGTATTGAAAAAAACCCAACCGTAATATGAAGAACATGATATATTACGGTTGGGTATTGACACGAACCCAACAGTAACATCAACTGTGTCCAATTTTTTTTAAACCAAAAACACAATCAAACATGCGAATCAATCAATTAAAAGTTTTAAGAATAACATGGGTTTTGTTCAATACCTTAGATACACCATTGTTGGCTTTTGCGGTGATTGATTTTGCTTTTCACTATCGATTTCTTCTTGAATCTCTTGATTAGGTTGAAAGGAGCAGGGTTGATTGCCACTACTACCTTTAACGCCTTTAGTATGCTTCTTCATCTCGAATTGTTGAGTTTAATCGACGAAGAATTTTGTAAATCGGCGATGAATTTCGATGGATTACGGTTGGGTTTTTGTTTGGTTTTTGATAGTTTAGTTTTTGAAAGTTATGAAAATGAATAATGTTAAGGGTGTTTAGTTTTAGTTGGCATAAAGGTAAAATCGACATTTAACCAAACCCCTAAAACATCCCTTAACAAAAAATTGGGTCACCTCGCCTCCACTTGGAGCCCCTCTAAGATTTTGGATCCCCTATATCAAGTTTCTTTTGTAATGTCACTCACAATTAGCAGGTGAAAAGTGACACACATATGCGACTAACTAGCAAAAGTCTTGCTTTTTATTATGCAGCTGTTGCTTTCTGATTGGATATTTGTGAACTTATGGTG
This sequence comes from Papaver californicum, assembly GCA_023531435.1. Classification (NCBI taxonomy): domain Eukaryota; kingdom Viridiplantae; phylum Streptophyta; class Magnoliopsida; order Ranunculales; family Papaveraceae; genus Papaver; species Papaver californicum. The sequence continues at coordinate 1,349,965 of JAJJMC010011034.1, read as the reverse complement.
GATGTATTAGATCGAAAAATAAACATTTCATTTTCATTCATAGAAAAAAAAGAAAACGAATGGCAGCAGAACAGATAGTGTTGTCATCAACAATGTCTTGCTTAACTACTCCTGCTTCTTCTTCACCTTCTCGTCTCCTCCCTTTTTCTTCTTCAACAAAATCCAGAGTTTCTTTACTCTCTACTTCATCTCCTTGTTCTTCTGTTACTCTTAGATCTTCCACTTTTTATTCTTCTCCTCTTCTTCCTTCTCTCTCCATCCATCATCATCAAAGGAGGTCATCATTGACTCATGTAACCAAGACAGGTGCAACAGTAATCAATCCAACATGTTTTGCTTCAGATCTCGATCAGTTGAAAAATGCAAGAGAAGATATCAAACAACTTCTCAACACTACTTTCTGTCATCCAATTATGGTAAAGTTAAGATTCTCTTGTCATTTTATGGATTTCATATCATATTGATCTAATGGAATCCCATCTCAAAGGGTGATGATGGTTCTTATGATTTTCCGCAGATTCGTTTGGGATGGCATGATGCCGGTACTTATAACAAGGACATTCAAGAGTTTCCACAAAGAGGTGGAGCTAATGGAAGTTTGCGTTTCGATATAGAACTGAAACATGGAGCTAATGCTGGTAAGGATTTCAAAAGACTTACTTGGTTGTAGTGTTCTTTTTTGTCATGAGATTGGTATTTTGTGTATTTTTGCTTACTGATTTTGTTGTAGGTCTTGTTAATGCATTGAAGCTACTACAGCCTATTAAAGAAAAGTATCCAGGTGTTACATATGCGGATTTGTTCCAATTGGCCAGTGCTACTGCTGTTGAGGTCTTTCGTTTGTCTTATCCTGCAATTATTAAGAATATTGGTTATTAGAAAGAAAAGGAATGTATCAGCTTAATTTATGACAATTTGCAGGAGGCTGGAGGACCCAAGATTCCCATGAAGTATGGACGAGTGGATGTCTCAGCACCGGACCAATGTCCCGAAGAAGGAAGGCTTCCAGGTGAGCTGAAATATGTCTAAAATGAAGATATATATGATGGTATTTTGTATATGAACACAATTATTACAGTTTGAGGTAGTACGTGGAAAAATTTGGTAACGTGGTGTGTTGAGTAGAGAGTCGTAGGGAGTATAGAAACTCAAGAGTGTTACTGGATCACCTGCTTTAGATGCTTTATAAACAACCTCATGCTCTGGTATTACTTTCACATGGCAAGTTATCAAATAACTGCTTGAATTGGAGAAACTTGCCACTACTGGTGAAAGCATTAAAGTTTTGCCATATGATGCGAGCCTTAAGAGCTCCACTCATCATTGTTCCCTAATGTTGCCACTTCTTATCTCTCTGTGCAAAATGATTAGTGATCAATAGAGGAAGAAACACTTTCATTTTTGACACAGAACTTCCTTTAGCTTGGGGATTGACACTAGCCTGCCAACAACCATCAAAAGTTACATATTTGTTAATCATTGTCTAAGGATCTTGATGACACTTGGATTTCTACCTTTTGGACTTTGTTGATTTCTGATCTGCGTCTCTCAGTTCTTGTGTTTTAGTCTGCACCAGGTGTCATGTTATTAACTTATTATTATTGTTGTATATGTTTTCAAATTTTAGCAGTTCATATCTATGCTTCATAATTATTGAGAACTTGGATTTATACGACAGCCATATTCATTCATCTAAATTGTATATTAACGCTGTTGAATATAACAACAATGATAGTTGTTATGCAAATGATGTGTGCATAGTCAAATAAATTTTTATCAATGATTTGTGCTGCCGTGGCTTCTTTCTTTTATCTCCCATGGTCTAAAGACACAGAAAGACGATTAAATTATTTGACCTAAAATGATCCCTCTAATAGTCTTATCTCCGAACATGGAGACTATTAGCTGTGGTCATCGGAACTCTTTGAGCGCAGAAGTCTTTGGCCTAGAGCGACAGAGTTGCTTCTGACTTCTGATTCTGATTAGCAGATGGTTACTAGTTCAATTTTGCATGTGTTTTTTAAGTACTCATGTAGTACTTCCCATCCATGGGATTGGTCATCTGATTACTGCTTACTAGGATGACTTTCTCATAGAAAATATATCAGATATCTGTTAGTTGCTTGATCTAAACATTAGGGATAGATGCATATTTGGTAGCCAGATTGAGCCTCTCGCCGAGGTTATAGAGTGCACACCGGGTTAGCGATGAGATTAGGTGGATGTGAGATTCGTACTTTTCTTTTGTTCCTGTTCTCCATCAGAAATTTTTCTTAAAGCTGTCAGGGAACCTTGAGCTTGGAATTCGTTATGGGCGGTTGAGCTATCAACATCTTGTTGTCGAAACAGTGTGCTACGTCTAAAATGCTGTCCCTAAGTCCTCCACTTGGCTTTAGCAAGTCACATCTCATGATGTTGTCTTTAAGGAAGTATAAAAGCAACTGAATATGGTCTAGGTAACTGACCTTTTCCTAAAGGAGAGCCTTAGAAATCGAGTACCAAGTCAGGAACAAAAGGTCCTGTACTCCCATAGAAAAGGATGGAATTATCTGATCGATGGCACAAATGTTTAAAGGTGAAAATTCTTTCCGATGGCAATTTTGGTCTAGAAAGTGGTTATAGTCAAGAATAGACTATAGATTATTTTAAGCATTTATCTTTATGGAAGAAATGACAATATGACACCACAGTGGAGCTTCCTATACTTTTATGAAAATTCTGGTATATTATTTATGAGCTATTGCAATTAGCAGTTGTATGTGTGATCGGCATAGCATACTTAACTATGGTCGATAGTATTAAGATGGCTTTGATTCTGGACTCGTATATTATTCCTTAAGAAACCCATAGAGTACAAATTCTAAATGAAAAACAAAATAACATTAAGTCGTTCACATCACAACCCATACGCCTATTCATGCATACATGATAACCGGTCAAGGTTTGTTTGTACTTGATGCTTCTTCACTATATAAAATGCTTTAAGTTAGTGGATCACATATTCATGTATCTATATAAATTGGTACCTCTGAGCGTTCAATTCTTTGTTTTCTGGATTGTTTTTACATGAAGCTTATTCTCCTCTATTCCTGCTTGTGGAGTCTCACTGCCATACTAACTTGCTACTTCTCTGGGAACTAATAATTGGTTTTGGATTTCAGATGCTGGTCCTCCTTCACCTGCCGATCATCTTCGTAAAGTCTTCTATAGAATGGGACTAAATGACAAGGTTATACACATTAATCTGTAATTTATTGATTCCTTGATTGCTCAATGGATACAGTTGCTTAAAATTGCCATACACCTGTTGATTTGCAGGAGATTGTCGCATTGTCTGGCGCGCACACTCTGGGGAGGACTAGACCAGAACGAAGTGGTTGGGGAAAGCCAGAAACAAAATATACAGTATGTTAAACAAAATTTTACTTTATAATAGCTGTAATTATGTAATCAGAAGTTTTTTTTCTGGAGGAGCTGCTTTATTTCCTTTTTAGCATTACTTTCAATCATTATCTTATAACTCTCAGCAAGTCAAATAATTCGCTGGCTGGGGGACATAGTTGTGTAGTTGTTACAAGCCAAAACATGTCTCATAAACAGTTACAGTTTAGCACATGAAATTCAGAAAGTTATCCTCCATGCTTTGTCCCTATTCTGTCCTTTCTTTGTTTGTGTCTAGTAATATTGCGATATAAGATTGATTTTACATACCTTGTGGGCTAATAAATTAGGCAGTATGTATATACAGAATATGTAGAATACTTTTGCTGTGATAGGTTTGTGCAATGTGAAACTCACACTAACTTTCTATTTATCCTCAAAAGACTCCGAGCTATTTGGGGATGGGAGTGATCAAAATTGTTTGGATGATCAGACTTAAGAGTGGTTTCAGAGCCAATAGTGCAAGTATACTTGTAAAAGGGAAATTTTCCTTGCATATTGATGAAAGATCTGTTCAGCATTTAGCTTATTCAAACATTAGATCTTGCAGTCAAGCAACACAGTTTAAATTTCAGTACCCATTCTACATAGCAGTTTTTTTGTAACTAAGCACCTTAATGCCAGCATCTATCAAAAGTCGTTTCTGGCAGTACTTTGTTATTGCGAGTATTCTCATGTCATGTTTATATTGCTGACTGCAACATTGAAAATTTCCGGCTTTTTATAGTTACCTCACTATCTTCTTATGTTATTGGTTGTCTACCAACAGAAAGATGGACCAGGGGTACCAGGAGGTCAATCATGGAGTGCTGAGTGGTTGAAGTTTGATAATTCCTATTTCAAGGTATGAAGTTGATTACACTTATCTCGCAAGTAGTATGTGTAGTTCATGCTTCTGATTGCATGATAATTGATTCAGGATATCAAAGAGAAAAGGGACGAGGATTTGCTGGTTTTGCCGACTGATGCTGCTCTATTTGAAGATCCATCATTCAAGGTAATGGACCGAGTGACACATTTATTTGGATGAACAGAAAGATTTGAGGTCAGCTGTAATATCTTTTTGTGTATGAATCTTGATGGCTTTGCAGGTATATGCTGAGAAATATGCAACAAATCAGGAGGAGTTTTTCAAGGACTATGCTGAAGCCCATGCAAAGCTCAGTAATCAGGGTGCACAGTTCAACCCTCCCGAGGTTTGTTAGCCTTGTCCACTTTCAGTAACTATTTCTGTCAAAGATGGAAATGAGGTGTACATGTTTCCGCTCAAGGACCATATAGGAAAGCTTAGGGTGGTAACTCATTAGTTGTTTAGGTTTAGGCATATCATGTTTTATTTATGTTTTTGCCCGTGGAGTATAAACAACTTTCGGTAGATATCTATGTTGCTGGAAATGCACAGTTAGGTAGTTGCTTTGTTCTTTTTCCTCCAAAAATTGCTGTTCACTATGCCAGCTGATTGATCATCCAGTCTGGTCGTGATAATAAGCCAAATGGATAAGCTTATAGTTCCTCAAGGCTTGAGCTTTTGATTGGTGAAGTACATTAAATCAAACTTACCTTTTCTCCCAATCTGAAGATCTTAACAAAATATTTGCACAACCTATTCTTTCTGCAATAAAGTTTTAGAGTATCTTGGATTTGATTGAATCAAATTATAATTCAAAGTTTTCTGCCACTGCCAGAAAACATCCCTTCATCAAATTTTAAAGTTCACCTTTTCATTAGAGTTAGATACATCCTTGTGCTCGACATAAAAACAAATCAATGGAACTAATATAGGGTACCTTTCATAACCATTTTATATATATGCCGATTGCAAATCTTTGTTTTCTTGTGACAAACATAGGATGATGATCAAAACCTGTTGTGGCATAAAACCCACAGCACATTGCGCCTGTGATTCTTCTATTTACTTCAGCGAACTCAAACAATGCTGTTGTATGGAACTATTTGACCAGGGTTTCTCAATAGAAGATGGCTCGCCAAATCCTAAAGCAGAGAAATTTGTGGCATCCAAATACTCATCTGGAAAGGTAAGTAGCAGGAAAATTCATGTGCTTCCATTGTTTTTGCTTAAGATTGTGGAAAATGACTTGCACTTTGTGTTATGGGAGAATCTTCTGAAGGATATTTTGAAACTTATAATGGGCATTTCACTGTCCGTTTCATGGTTTGCTGCAGGGTTAACAAACAAGAATCATGTTTTAGTTGCCGTATGTTTTTAATAACACACAGAAGAAGCTATTTCCAAACACACTGAACACTCTTACCTAAAACTTGGAAGTCAAAAACTGGAGAATAAGGAATAAATTTCAATGAAATGTTGCATATTTTTGCAGAGAGAGCTTTCTGATTCAATGAAGCAGAAGATTAGAGCAGAGTATGAAGGGTTTGGTGGCAGCCCAGATAAGCCTCTTAAGACAAACTACTTTTTAAATATCATAATTGTCATCTCTGTTTTAGCTATTTTAAGATCTCTGCTTGGGAACTAAAATTTGTTTTTTTAGCTTCTTCGTACAAGTCTTGATTTTGACATTTGTTTTTCAGTTTTACTGTGCATAATTGTTTAAGGTAATACGCAATGGAGATAGAGATTTGTTTCCATAACACTTTTCAATTGTTTGTGTCCAACTTTATTCAAGCCTAGTGTAATTTCCCTATACTCTCCAACTTGCGTAATTGCAAGACTTCTCGGTTCATTTGCTTTTGCTTTTGTTTTTCATTGTTTGTCATCAGCCCAACAGCAGCCTACGGTTATTTGTCGAGCTTTTGCAGATTGGCGACACATTTAAACCTTGATAAACTGTAACATCTTGTTAATTTAGCCAAGTGTTAGTTTATTTATGAAATAATGACTTATTAATTTTCTGATAATTTGATAAGTTATTATTTTATAGAACATTTAAATTCTAATTTGCAAGGTATCTAATACTATAAGTCAGGATTTTATTAAACCCAGTGGTCAGGATACATTCTCCACTTAATAGTGATGGTCAGGATCTCTTCCCCCTTTTCAACTTAGTATTCCATCTACTATCTATTGGGATCCGACGGCTAGGGTTAGGTGTCTATCCAGCTCCCCCTTAAATTTCTCATTCACCGAAGAAAATTAAGTTCATTATTCCCTCAATAAGGCTGGGAAAAAAAAAACGCTCACAACGTTTCATTTTCATTGAAGCTCATAAATCTACCATCTTTCCAGTGGATGTAATCTTATAAACCTATAGGCATCAACAAATTTGTCCAACAGAGGAATTTATTTGGGGTATTTTAATTTTGGCTTTGGTTTTCACTATCAAAAGGTAAGCCCTAGATTTTGAAATTGAATTCAAGTTCATCTGCATCTTCATCCTCAAATCACGATGAACATCCACCACATCCAAGATTTTATTTAGATTCAGATTCAAAACATATGAGTCATATTTCACTGAATAGAAATCCACCTTGAGTTAGATTATCAAAATCAAGACCACCAATAGGATATCAACATCAGTAGAAATTCATCAACATCATACATCAGTTAGGGCAAGAAGTTCAATACATAGAGTATCATCATTAAATCACAGTATTGAATTAACAATTGATAGTCCGAGAATGAATTCATCTGGTAAAATTGTGTTTCAAAGTTTAGAACGAAGTTCAACTGTCCAAGTACATTCAATGGTGGTCCTAGAGTTAAACATAGAGGTATTGAAAGATCTTATTCTGCTAATGTTAGGGTTACACCTGTTTTGAATGTACATGTTTGTTCACTCCGTGGTTTATCAAAATTTGGGGGTTCTGTTTTTGGGTTTTTTTCTTCCACTAATTGATGCAGATGAGCAGGCTATAGCCTATTTGGAGGCTAAAGACCCGAGTATCGTAATTTAGCTCAATAAGGGTCCAATTTTATTGGAAACGGGCCAACGATCAAGAAATGACACGACTTCGTTATGTGGTCTTCAAATTTTAGCCAAATTCCATCGTCTAGGCTTCAAACACGCGTTTTTGCTATTTTAGGAAAGTTTTTGTTTTGTTAATAACTTCTTCGTTAGGAGTTCTTTTGGGTCGCCGTTTGCGGCAAATAGTTTCTTTTTATGAGTAATTTCATTATTTTTGGTCGACTAAAATTTGTCAAAAATAGCAAACTAGAGTTTGAGTCGGTTTAGAAGTTTTTTCATCATTTCTTGACTAGCAAGTTAGAGTTTTTCCCCAAGTCTATAAAAGAGTCCTCCATATATTGTTTTAAGAGTTAGAATTTGATTAATAAGAATTATTTTCTAAAACTTCTAAATAATTATCATTGTTCATAGTCGATACTCCTAGAAATATTTAAAGTCTGAACAAAACATTTTTTATTTTTTTTTAATTATCCGCTGCATCACTAATATACTCCGACTACTACACCTTTAAAGACAGGAGATAGTAATACGGGATCATCATCATCGTCATATCAACAGAAATCTGTTTGAATAGAAGTAGAGGACCCGACCGGATCTACATTCTTTATATCTCTGGATAGTGAAGTGAAGAGATTGGTTTCTCAAACCGCAACCGATCTCCTGCAAACCCCAGAGGTAAAGTTGCTCACCCTCTTCCCTTATTTCTTAGGAACCTTTTTGCTATTCTCTTTAAGGGAAATACGACCGTAGCGGTGCTTTCTGGGTTCACCTAGGTTCTCAACCGACCCCTTAATTTTCAGATTGCACTGCGCCCATTCCATTTGATTCAGAAAGTGGCTGCCAACTTTGCGGTTACCTGCATCTTCCCCAACACTGCTGATGCTAACCCCGGAACCGTTTAAGGTATTTTTCAAACTATAAGACAGGCAAGGAACTGTGAGAACGTCCATGAATCAACGAATAAAAAAGCCCATCTTGATGAATACGCTGCATTGGAGTTAATTGAAGTTGAAGAACGCATTTCCCGCTTTTGCGTATTCGATATGACTCAAAGAAAACATCCTGCTTAATATTGTCAATATCTTTGAATGTGTGTTTGATAAACTTTTGTTGCTTAGCATGTGTAATTTCCTATCCACATATTCCCAAAAATATCTAAGTTCTGTTATGATGTTCTTCGGTTCCATAGTTGGTTTTTTACTTTTGGATTTATAACAACTCAGTCATTAATATGGTTTTTAAAATTTTCCAATTTTATGGTTTCCTGGATAGGTTCTCTATTCTGTTCCTACATGAAATTTAAGCGAGGCTAATACAATTTATTTTTTTGCATATTTTTTTCAGGTATAGACTCCGTGTTAGGAAAATATGTTACATATGTTATTATAATAATCCATGTAGATTTGACTCCGCAGCCGATAGTATTGTTCAACACATATTATAGGGTTTTGGAAACAGCTATACTTGGCTGATTATTTCGTTACAGGTTACTTCTGCTCACCCAATCTGAATAATTAGTTCTATGCAAAGGTCTCATTGTGATCCAAATTAGAAGGTTGCGTAGGTCTCATTTCCAATTCTTATGCCTTTTGATTCATTTAGTTAATATTTTTCACCTTGCTATGTTTGCCTTTCGGTCTTCTTTATACGTGTCCCTAGATTGCATATCTATATCTATGGTAATCTGAAATTGATTTGCGTCCTTTCCGTATTATCATATACAACATTGCTTCCTAGAACCGTAGAAGCCGATATCAGGTGTAAATGTCCCATTGCTATTGTATGGCTACCTAAAACATGATAAATGAAGTTGTTCAAGTGTTTTGTTGTGTTTATATATATGAAATCTGCTTCAATTTTCATCGATGGGTTAGAATGAATTTGTTCTTACTTTTTTTTGTGGGATTTGTTTGCTTAAAATACATATTTTGTTGGCTTGATGCTTATTCAACATAATGTGTCATGTATGGTTACCCGGAACTTTATAAATGGGGTTGTGTTCTGTATATACTTATGTATGCAATCTGCTTCAATTTTCGTCCAGGGGCTGAACTGATTATGGTTGCTTTTTGTACGATTTAGAAACATGGTGTTTGCTTAGGATACACATTTTCTTAGAGCTGAATCAAATTTTCTATATTTCTTTCACCTTATTTGCCTCCAATTTTGTAAACTCGCTTTTTTTTGTGGACGTTCTGTATTTTGATCTCACATCAATATGTTTCTTAAAAAATTTCTTACTTCAATTTTTGCCATTAAGGTTCTGTTATGTTGTACACTGTTAATCTTTAATTAATGTTGGAGTTAGAAATAATTGATTTGATGATGATAATTGAATTGTTATCCTTTTGTCTACCGATAAATCCAGAATAGGGAAGCAGCAAGAAAAAGTAGATTGAGAAAAAAAGTGGGTCACAATTTAATCAACTTTTTTTTTGGCCAAAAATATTCAAATTTCTTCATATTGTTTGGTGTTCAAAAAAAAATTCTTGCTTTTTGCAGGCATATGTACAACAGCTCGAAACAAGTAGGATCAAACTTGCTCAACTTGAACAAGATTTACACAGAGCAAGATCACAGGTACTTAAAAGCCTACCCTTAAATCATATTTTGACTATACAAATTTGGATTTGGTATATATTCTATTAATATAACGGCCAAGTTGTCTAATACACATGCTCTTACTTCTTTTATTGCTTT
>JAJJMC010011034.1:1309947-1336725 GCA_023531435.1 Papaver californicum | reverse complement strand
GTATTGGTATTGGCGAGGCACCTCCATATGACCCGGATAAGTATACCTTTCAACATGTCCGTGACCATATTTTCCCAGACTTAAAAGACTCCAAAGTCTGTAGGAGAGAAGGTATCCCGCAGCAGTGGATTTCAGATGCCATTAATGTGGCCTTTTTGGCCACATACTTTACAGAGGCAAGGTTGCTTGAGGCGCAAGAGGATAACCTACTTGCTGAGAGAGTGGCGCGAGCTTTTTAGATGTATATTCTGGGACAGTTCTTCTTTTCCAATGCTAAGAACTACATTGATGCTGGAAGGTTAGCTGCTTTGGAGGATACAAACAAAGTTGGAACTTATGACTGGGGTAGTGCTGGTATTTCAAGACTTTATTCCGCACTTGGTGCAGCGGGTAGGGTACAAAAGTCACTAACCGGATCTTGTCAAATATTGGAGGTAATTTTATTTCCTTGAAATTTCCTTTAACTGCGTAATTCGTGGTAAATTATTAACTTTGTTTGTTTTAATCAAATTCAAGTTTTGGGGGGTATGAATATCTGGCCATACTTCGACCTCACAACATCACTGATGAGACCGAAAGTCTTTGGCCAACATGTTCGCGGTGGAAGAGTACGCGAAAGAAGAGTAATGATATTAAGCGTGCAAGAAATCTTCTGAATGGATTGACCGTCGACGATGTGACATGGCAATCGTGGGTTGATATCATGCCACACCATTTTAATGAGACTATCCGGAGAGCTATGGTGGTAACAAATAGGCGCACCGTATTTACTTGGGTTGACACTGTGAGTTGACACTTTATTTTCAAATAGTCATATTTATTAATATTTTTTTTTTATTTTACTGGTTCATGGCTGATAATAATTAAATTTAAAGCATAACGTGTTCCTTGGAGACCGGTTATGGAACCAAATCTATGGTGGATGGAGAATTCCGAGCAACCCCCCAAGCCGTGCGAGCAACCTCACTGATGCCGAAGCTACCAAGCTGAGGGAATCGAGTGGCCAAGAAATAAATGACTACCTCCAAGATCCAGTTACGTATGATTGCTATTTGGAGTACTGGCGACATGTTACTAACTCCAACAAATTTTGCACTAAAGTCGACTGGGAGGTGGAAACTTACGACTGTTTGGGGGGGCTTGTTACAGAAACCCTCGACCAACCCGCTGAACATGTTGCCATTCCGCCTCAAGAAAATTGGACATATGTAAGTATATTTCAAATATAAACAGAGACATAGTTTTAAAGATAATTGTTGAGAAACTGACATTTTTTATTTTCCATTAAAGGCGAAGCTTATACTTTTGCGTAAGAATATGCTGATTTTACCCAAGAGTTTTGTGAGTTTCATTTGGCCCAGTCGAGGGAAAGGATGAAAGAGTTGCGCGATTATAAGAATCAAATGACTACTTTGCAACTACAACTTGCCCGTGCTCATTCTCAAAATCCACACTTAGGTTTTGGCAATTTTCGGCAACTCTCCCATCTCAAATGTGGAACACGGGGGGTCAGGGAACTTTGTCAAGTATGCCTCCGTTTATGCCACCTCGCTCATCTCGTGGGGACCAAAACACTAGTGAATAGTGTTATTCCTTTATTGTTTAGTCATTCCTATTTACATTTTATTTTGTCATTTATTGTTTTGCAAATCCAAAATACATTTTTCTTTATCTGTCCTCGTTTTCAATTATGTGCTTTCGTTGTGACCGTACAAAATCTTAAAAATTGTTTCAAAAAAATCTCGCACCTATATGTTACCGTTTTGTTACCGTTATGGATTGTTACCGTTGAACAACGGCCAAATACCCTTATCCTGTATAACCTATAAATACATTAGCTTATATCTATCATTCTCATTCCAAATCCACCTCTTTAACATTTCAGATCAAATTTGTAATTTTGGGTTTTCATTCAATGGCGGGTTACGAAAATTATCGGCTAAATGCAAAGAATTTTACATTAGAGGAAGATTTATCCATATGTCGAAACATAGTATTGTATTATCCAGCAAGGGGGCATGAACGTCGGATGAATGGTTCAATGAGCATGCAATGGTTGGAACATACACATGCAAACTTTTGTAATGAAACCGGTAATCCCAACAACAGGAACAGAGCAGGCCTTTTTTGTCGATATGTGGAAATAACAAAGGAAGTCCTAGAATTTTCCTCTTTAACTGCTAAGGTCAATGAATTTCGTCATAGGAATGAAACTGATGATGAAGTTGTTGCCAGATCACTGGAGGAATGGACTAGATGGAAACGACATGATTTCCGGTACAAACCTCATTTCGAGATCTTAAGGGTAGTGGAAGAATTTAATCCTTTTGTGTTGATTTTTCTACCCAATAGTGAAGAACGTCGTCCACGTCGTCCGACAAGCCAAGCCTTAAGGTTTCACTTATAGGTTTACTTATGACATGATTATTCTATATCAGAAGTGTGGTTACCTTCTTTAGCATTAGATATATTTCATTCCCTTTAATGTATGTCTTTTTTGATTTAATAAAATGATTTTACAAGCATAACGTGTACTTCCGTTTACGACGATTCAGGCGCTATAATTAGGAAAATATCATTGAACAACCAAACTCTTAAAAAGGATAGCATAAACTAAAAATTCAATTGAGAAATTTAGGAGTTACTTCCGATTACATTTTGGACTTCATGCACTCGTAGCTTGCTACAAATATGAATTCTTCTCCCTTTTCCTGAAAGTAGTGCATTTTAGCGATTTCCTCCTATACAAGCAGACGAAACAGTTACATAATTTGTTAATTAACATTTTTGTTATTGTTAGAGCAGACAACTTTGCTAATGGAATAAATACTTACAAATTGCTGGATCGATAATCCTAAATGGGTGGGGTTACAGATCCGTTTTTGTATAGATACATAATCAGCTATTCCCTTTCGAATAACTTGGTATCTACCATAAATTTATACAACTGATCTTTGGTTTGAATTTCCATATTCCTGAGCATATTGGGTGTGGATCCTCCCCCATAAGGTTTCTGGATCAACAATTCCGACTATAACATCTTGACGTAAGGTTTCGTTATACCAGGATTTGGTTATAGCCAAATCTTCAGGTGAATGAAATGTTGACATGGTTGGAGGTAAATTTATGAAGTGAACAAAAAAAAAAAAGATGAATAAATAGAGAAAAACAAAATTAGGGTATAGCTACGTCATGCAGATGTCATTTTCTTGTTTTTAGCTAAATTTGTCAGTTTCTTGTATCTAGTTTTTTTTGTCTTTGCTTTAATTTGGATTTTACTTCTTCTATTTTCTCCTCAACCGACATTTCTTATCTCTTGATTTTTTCTTTGGAAATGGTTTTTCAGTTTCTTGTTTTTAGCTCTTGTGTTTGCTTTAATTTGGATTTATTTCTTTATTGTATTGTCTAATCAACCGAAAGTACTGCAAAACCAATTTGATATGGGGTATTATCTTGGTGATGGGATATACCCAGAGATAACTACCATTATTATGTCGATCAAGCATCCAGATTCACATAAAAAACGCAAATTCTCAGCTATGCAAGAGGGATGCCGAAAAAATGTGGATCGAGAATTTGGGGTACTGCAAAACCAATTTGCAATCGTTAAACAACCAGCAAGAATGTGGAATATGGACGCACTTGTATATATAATGAAAACTGTTATTATTCTCCATAATATGATTGTGGAGGATGAACGTCAACCCGGTGATTGGCGACATGAATATGATCAAGGGCGCTACCATGCACCGGTTAATATATCCCGTCAAGAAACTGCAGAACTATCGAGGATGTCAACTCACCAACGCCGAGTTGCAGTACATAGTAAGGAAACACATATTCGATTACGAAATGACTTGATCGAACATTTATGGACGGATTTCGGTGAAGTATGAAAAATTATTAAACCATGCAGATAGGTTTTGTGAGTATATCTCTTGTAAAGCCTCCCGAGACACCACTCGGCCACTAGGGGCACTTAGTGGTTTAAAGGCATATTGCACGTGCTAAGTTCAACCGCTACTCATGTGTAAATGAGATATCTTAATGTAAAGTTGTGTTCTGTTCTTATGAATAAGTGACAATCAATTTCACGACTCAAAAGTTAGAATTTTCATTAATGAAAGGAAAAATTACACTCGAAGTTTAATACTGTTTAGGTAAGACGAGATTCTCTTCTTTTCTGTAAAATCTCTTGCTTCCTAATTTCAATCCACTCTTTTGTTGCGGCATCCAAATGGGAGACGTCCGTCATCATAATACGGTACTCCTCTTTTGCTTCTCTCTGATCATTCTTCCTTTTAGCATTTTCCATATAACTGTTGTTGAAGTTTTTTTGGTTGTTAATAATTGTGTCCAAGGCATCGGCTTGGGCACTGGATTTTTCTTTCCCTGTTTGCTTCAAACGTTTAGCCTTTTTTTTTCCCATTGGACGGGGATACGTGTTAGGTATATCTCCTATTTCTTCGTATCCACTCCATTGCCCTTGGCTTGGCGAAGGTCTTTTTCGAGTATCGTCATCGGTATCCGAATCTTCTTCGGCTTGTGATGAATCGAAAACAGCTGTTGATCGTCTTGAATATTTGATATTTTCTAACATAATTGCGTAGCACTCTTCGTGCTTAAATGGTTTCCCACCATTAGCTTCCTTGAATAGCATCCTTACTTCTACACTCTGTTTATTGTTGTTTAGAAAAATAGTTAGTGCATCACATACAATTCAAAACTTTAATAAGGCAGTGCATAAAATTTAAGTCTTCACATACCTTTGTTTCTGGACCCCATCCAGTATGGTGTTCACGTTCCACTTCTGCCTCCTTTGCAGAGTAAAGAGTCACATCTTTACTTATTCCCTGAAAGCGTTTCTGAATAGAGGTCCAACTCCGATCAGCCATTGAAGGTATAGCTTCTTTCATTCCATCTTTGATGCGAGACCATAATTTGTCTTCTGATTGATCGGTACCAACACTACAATCTTGAGATATTGATAAATGAATCCTACACATGGTTATATCTTCATTAACAGTAAAATTTGGACCTCTTGGTTTTGGACCCATTAATGAAAGTGATTACAAACAAATTGGAATTACCAAAAATTAGAAAACCTTAAAAATTTCTTCTTTGTTGTATGAACTAAAATTGAATTATGAAAGGTTGTTGTGTAGATGAAACATACTATGACAACTCGTTTATATACATTAGGAATTAACTAGCCGTTCAACGGTAAAATTTTACAACGTTCAACAACGATAAAATTTTCTCTGATGAACCAGCAACGGAAAGTTTACAACGGTAACAAAACGCTCTAGATGGTGGACGTTTTATTGCCACGCCCGTGTGGAGGAGCGTCTAGTTGGAGGAGAGTTTGATATATAGGCGTCCCCTTTAGGAGACGTTTAATCTGCACGCGTTCTCTTAAATAAGCGCCTATGCTGGGTGTCCTCTTAGGGAGACGTTGGATTCCAAAGCGTTTTCTTAAATGGACGTCTGGTTGAGACGCTCTTCTAGCTTGCGTTTCTCCTACCAGCGTTCTCCTAGTCAAGCGTTACTTCATACGCATTCCATAATGAGCGTCTCATCAAACGCTTCTCCGCCCAAGCGTCCGTGTTTCTAAACGCTTTCATAAGGAAGCGTTTTTTGTTAACGTCCACTTACAACAGCATGCGAGCATATATAAGCTTCGAAGAAAAACTTCTCTGGAACAGTAGTTATACTCGCCGAAAAACCAAAGTTACTCTCCCGTTGCGCTTCTTTTTGGGCGACCAAAGAGTAAATGTAATCTTTACTCTTTGGTATCCTCGTCCGTTGCAGTTGCTCTTAGCCTCATATTTTATTTGGGCTATATTAGTCCTCAATTTGTACTTAGAGCAGTTGGCCCACATCTGAATCAGGTACACTTCTTGCTTGGAGGAAGCTTATAATTCTAACTGAAGCATATTTTTTTTCCTACTGCTGACTGCTGAAATTGTTTCCATGCACTATTTTCATAGATGATTTTGGCTATGGGAATCCATCAGCTCAATTTCCGAAGGTCTATGATTTGTTGATTTTCCTATGTTTGAAATAGATTTTATGAACGTTACATCTTTTGTCCTGATTAGACTATTTGAAACCTTCTATTTTGTATTTAGTGAAGTTGGTGTTCACTTATTAAATTCAATAAGCGAAGGCCATGTAGACTGTAATGATTTGCTAATTTCTCTTACAGGTTTCTTCTCTCTGTCCTTCTACTCATTTTAGCTACTCACTTAGTTTTATTTGAATTTAGCTACGTATTACCTATGTCAAACATATCTTATATATACATGCATGATAGTTGACATTTGCATCTTTCTTTAAAGTAGCATAGATAAGTTAGTATTTATGTTGATAGGCTGCCTGCTGTTTTTAAGCTTAATTTTCGGATGACCAGAGTTAGAGAGGATTACCTTATATGCTTTCTCTTGCTCATGGCGGCAGTTTCAGCAAGCATCGCTTGCAGAAAGATGGTAAGTTATGACAGTACTGACATATTACAATAGCTCTTTCAACATTATCGCACTATAACAACGTACATGTCTTGGAATTAACCAATATGGTAAGTTATGACAGGAACTAAATTGTTGTATACATTATGGAGTTACATTGTAATGTCGACTACTAATTCTTATGTTGAACATTAATAATGTAAACCTTGGACCTATACTGCATTAGTTACTATGTCTTATGTGTACCGAATTTCGTCTCTCTTTCCATGTGCAGATTACTAAAAGGTTTTGTCTATCTAATTTGCTTGATCTATGAGTTTTTTGTAACCTTAAATGATTTGTGTACGCTGGAAGTGAGTAATCTTGCTTAATGCAATATAGTATTCCATTTGCTTTGGCTTCAATTTTTACAAACTCCTATGGTGCAGGTCAAGGTAAAATACTATGATTTAATCTCAGTCACATACTTTTATTTAATTGCTCAAACAAGCAATTATTGACTCATTCGCCGGCTACAAATCATCTTTGTCGTTTCGGACCCTCACTTACTATCTCATGTAAACTGATGTGTCGGTTTTCAGTTCTGAGTTATTAAACCCCTATTACGGACGACAGCTTTATCAGTAATGTGGAGTTGAATGCACCTCTAAGAAAAGAGGATTAGATAAATTACAGTATAAATAAATCGATGTGCATTCTTACTCTGATTTTGCTGTTTAAGACAAGCAGCTGACATGGGTTAGTTAAGCTTTTTGGATCCAATTAAAATTAAAATTTGTTATAGGTGGAAAAAAGCAACTTCAACTTTGGCCGGAAAATGGTGAACATCTTCAGAACAGTGGATGAAGAGGGCTACATTTCTGCAAAGAGAAGAAGAACAAGCCAACATAAGTTTGGTTCAAGAACAGTTGGAGGTCCCATGGATGATACAACTAGAGAAAATAATAAACAATCAAGACCAGGAACATCAATAAGAGTAGAGAGGAAGATCATAGGGGGATGAGTGGGAAAGAAAGGGACTAGAGACATCATTCACTTAGCAATTTGGAATGGCAACAAAAGAAGATTTGGGGGATTAGTTTCAGGGCTGGAAAATGGCTGAGTAATGTGGAGAAGAAGGAAGCAAAAAATGAAGGCAACAAAGGGATTCTGGAGTTTTAGAGACAACCTGGATTGGATGACAGCATTAAGGAGATTCAATGAGCATGGTTTGTTTATATGTGTCCAATTCTCTCATAACCAAGACTGCCATTCTTCCCTGTACTTCCCTGCAGGCATAAATAGAGAGGGTTGGTGGCAGTCATGAATTTTTTAAGAGGAGTTAATGTCTGATTATGGAAATGCCAAAGTAAGCAAGCATATGGATCTTAATAGAAATATTGGAGGGGAAGCTGGGGTACAATGCCAGAAGAAAAACATACAAAAGGACAATCCCATTAGTACTGCTTGGGCAACAGGAAACAAACATATTAATACGGAACCAAATATTAATCCTTCAAATAATTACAATGTCAATGACAAAATGGAACTGGAAGCTCTCTGACACAGAACTTTGGTGGTAGAAGTGATTTCAAAAGAATTTGATTGGAAAGAAATTGGTATTTGGGTGATGGATAAACTAGGTTGGTATTATGGGTTCGATCTACAACCCATTGATGACACAAAAACAGTAATTCTAGTAAAAACCAAACATGAATTTACAAGAATCAAAGAACCGAAAAGATGGATAAGCACTTACCCTTGGTACGCTGGCATCAATGCAATCCCGAAGCCAAGCATGATGGTATCCAACCAAGTCTGGATTGGGATTGGAGGTGTTCCTTTCGACCTGTGGGAATACTCCACTTTCAAAGAAATCGGTGATTACTTTGGGGGTTTGTTAAAGGTGTATCCAGAAACAACAATGGCTTCTGATCTCTCGGAAATCAGAATCAAGGTGAGGGGTTTTGCTAGCAATGGGTTGTGGAAACAGGAAATGATTTTAGGGTTTGCTAAAATTTGGGTTGAAGTAAGTAGGATTGGTGATTGTTTGGAAACCCCTAAATCAGATTATAAACCGATTTCGATTGATAAGGATAATTGGTGGTCTAGAAGAAATAAGATCTGGCACCGGAAGAGTGAAGTTTTGGTCGGAGTTACGGAAGAAGAAGAGCAGGACCGGAGAGAGTCGGGGCTGGTAAAGAGACAAACTCTGCTGCAAATTCTGGATCGGGACAGTGGTGATGGAGATGGAGCGGCGAGTTCAGAAGGGCCAAGTACATTTCGTGTCAAGAAGAGAGTGGGGGAAACAACGGAATCGAGTGATGAAAGGCCACGTGGATCTAAACAGTCTGACTGTGTACGGATCCACTTTAAATTGAATTACAATCCACCGACCCAGCAAGCTCTTCTTTGTAATTTGAATCCAACAGAGCTAAATCTTGGGTCACCTTTATTGGGCTATAAAAGAAACAATGAGGGCGGCCCAGAAGGAGACCATGATACCAGGCCGGTTTCTAACTCTCAAGCCAGCGGTTTGGGCCTACGGCAGGCTCTTATAAATGATAGTCACAACCCAACAGGCTCTATTTCTTCTTCCAATTTTATTTCTATGGGTAACTCTTCTTTGAGAAGCCTAAAGAGGCAACTTAAGGCCAAGTTATCTAATGAAATTATCTATAATGTGGCATGTTCAAGCAAAGAAGAAAATAGGGTTATGGAGCGAAGCGCAAAGTTTCATGGTGAGGATGATGACGTAAAGTTCACCAATGGAATCCACGAAAAATTGGTGCGTATATTCAACCAAATTAAAGAGAGTGGCAAATACTCGGGGATTCAATTTTCAAATCGAGAATTCAACTTTGTATTTAGCTCTATTCTAGCTCATGGTCAAGCTTTCAAAGACGTATTGAATGCGGAAGACAGAGGCACAAGCCAAGGTTTTATTTATTGATTTGAATCTTGATTGCGGATCTTTATCGGAGGTTTTTCTTTTATCCATTGTGTAAGATTATTTATTGGAATGTTAACGGTCTCGGCACCCGGAAAAACGTTCAAAGTTAAAAAAGCTTGTGAAACGGTGGAAACCTTCTATTCTCATGCTACAAGAGACGAAGCTTAAAGTGTGTTCCGAGAGCATAGTTCGTCAATGTCGGGGAGCTAATCCGTGTAAATGGATAGCTCTAAACGCCATTAGAAGCTCAGGTGGTATTTTGTTGATTTGGAATTCAGATTTGATCGAAATAGAAGATTTTCTTGAAGGTACTTTCTCTATTAACATCTCTTGTCGAAATGTAGAGGACAATTTTCGTTGGGTTCTAGTTGGAGTTTATGGTCCTTGCAACGTTAATGAAAAAAAAGATTTTCGTTTGGAAATCGCTACATTGCGAGGTTTTTGGGAAGGAAAACCTTTGTGCATTGGTGGAGATTTCAATGCGATAAGATTTACGGAGGAGCGAAGGGGGTGTCGTAGAATCTCAAACTCTATAAAACTTTTTAACGATCTTTATATTGATCTTGATCTTGTGGACGTGCATCTTTCCAGCACCAAGTATACTTGGGGAAGACCGCCAAATAAGAAGAGCAAAATT
Source organism: Papaver californicum (assembly GCA_023531435.1). NCBI lineage: Eukaryota > Viridiplantae > Streptophyta > Magnoliopsida > Ranunculales > Papaveraceae > Papaver > Papaver californicum. The sequence continues at coordinate 1,326,689 of JAJJMC010011034.1, read as the reverse complement.
GATCGCTTTCTAGTCACCTCATATTGGGAGGAGCACTTCCCGAAATTGGTTCTCAAGCGTCTTGCAAGACCATTTTCGGATTATTTTCCGGTCGAGTTAGGATCCGTGGACACGGATTGGGGAGCTTGCCCCTTTCGTTTTCAATTAGCTTGGTTAGAAGATACTAACATAATTCCTTTAATGAAAGCTTGGTGGGAGTCGTTTTCTTTTGTAGGTACGGCCGGTGAATGTTTCGTGAAGAAGCTAAACGCTTTAAAGGAGAATTTGAAAGTTTGGAACAAAAATGTCTTTGGTTGCATAGAAAAGGCCATGGATACGGCTCTCTCTAAAATGAAAGTGTTGGAAGATTTAGATGATATGAGGGATCTATCCTTAGACGAAGAAGAGTTGCTTGTGAAGGCTAAGACGGATTTCGAGTTGGCTCATACGCGTCAAAGTGTAATGTTGAGGCAAAAATCTAGAATTAGATATCTTAAAGACGAAGATCGAAATACAAGTTTTTTTCATCGAATGGTGAAGGGTCATAGAGCTTCAAACAACATCATCAACCTTTGTATCAATGGTCGATGGACCGGTAACAAAGAGAAAATTAAGGTGGGTATTGTAAATTATTTCGAGATTGCGTTTAAAGAGAAATCTCACTATCGTCCTAGAATCAAGAATATGTGTCTTAAGAAGATCGATGAGAGAGCTAGCTTATGGTTGGAGAGGTCCTTTAGCGAAGAGGAAGTAAAATTCGCAATTCATAATTTGGGAGTAGATCGAGCCCCGGGCCCGGATGGTTTCCCGATGAAGTTTTTCATAGTTTGTTGGGATTTTATTAAAGATGATTTGATGAAGGTTTTCAAGGAATTCCATGATCACAATATTCTTCACTCGTCTTTGAAAAACAACTTTATTGCTCTCATTCCAAAAAAGGTGGTCGTAGAGGAAGTTAAAGATTTTCGGCCATTAGCCTTATCGGGAGTGTGTACAAAATAATATCCAAGTGTTTGGCGGAGCGTCTAAAGGTTTATCTTCCTTCTCTTATTTCTTCGACCCAATCTAGTTTTATTAAAGGTAGAAATATCCTTGATGGTGTGTTGATATCTAATGAATATATTGATTCTAGAATCCGTCAAAATGATCCGGGTTTGGTATGCAAGTTAAACTTCGAAAAGGCGTTTGACAATGTCAATTGGATTTTTCTAAATGAGGTTTTATTCAAAATGGGGTTTGGTGGTGTATGGAGGGATTGGATTAGAAATTGTTTATATGGTTCTAAATTTTCGGTTCTTATTAATGGTTCGTCGCATGGTTACTTTGGTAGCGAAAAGGGACTTCGTCAAGGAGACCCTCTCTCTCCCTTTCTTTTCACCATTGTGGGTGAGGTTCTTAGTTGTATGTTGAGAAAAGCTCAAGAATTCAATCAAATTTCGGGGTTCTCGGTAAAGATAAGAGGCACCAAAATAAATCACTTACAATTTGCCGATGATTCCATTGTTTTTCTCGATGCGAAGGAAGATCAAATTAATAATCTCCGTTACATTCTTTTTTATTTTGAGTTAACTTCGGGATTGAAGATTAATTTTTCTAAGAGTAGCTTGTATGGAGTCGCACTGGAAGAGGGATTGGAAAGTTTTGCAAACAAGTTGAGTTGTAAATTTGAAAATTTTCCTAGTATTTATCTTGGTCTCCCATTGGGAGACAAAGTAGGAGGGTTACAAAAATGGGAGAAAACGATTGAAATTTGTTCGAAGAGGATCTCTTCTTGGAATGGAAAAACAATAGCGAAAGGAGGTAAGTTAACTCTTATCAAAAGTATCTTAGCAAGTCTACCAATATATTACCTATCTCTCTTTCTTGCTCCATGTGCCATATCCAAGAAAATTGATAAAGTAGTGAGGAACTTTCTATGGGATGACAACCAAAATTCTAAAAGAATTCATAATATTGGGTGGAAAATGGTGACCAAACCAAAGGAAAAGGGAGGGATTGGTATTAGAAGAATGAATCTAGTGAATTCGGCTTTGCTTAAGAAATGGTGGTGGCGCTTCGGCTTAGAGAAAGATGCTTTGTGGAGGAAAATAATAGTTGAAAAATTCGGTGAATCCCCTACCGGTTGGGAAACTTTAAAACCTAAAGGTTCAAAAGGAGGAAGTCTTTAGTATAACATTTATAAGGAACTAGAAGGTTTCAATAAGAACATCAAACTCAAGGTTGAAGCGGGAATGGAAACTAGATTTTGGGAAGACATTTGGATCGGGGAAAGAAAATTATGTGACTTGTTTCCTTCAGCGTATGAAGTTTCAAGGACAAAAGAGGTCATGGTAGCTCGTATGTTCGATGTAGTAGACAACTAATAAGATGGAAGTTTATGGCTAGACAAAGATACTATCAATCAATAACTAGTGAAGTATCAAGTATTTCTAATATTCTTTCTACTTTCTCCTTTCAAGAAGGTGTCTCGGATAGTCGTCTTTGGATTGGTAATGAAAATGGTCAATATACGGTGAAAGATGGTCTTAAGATCGAAGAGGAACAAGATTTGCCAAATTACACAATTGATGTGGTATGGAGCCGCAATTACCCTAGCAAAATCAATTTTTTTCTTTGGCTCCTCTCTCATGATAGGGTAATGACTAAAGATAAGCTTCGGAGAAGGGGCATGGAGGTCTCTAGCCTTTGTTGTTTTTGCGACGATAATGATGAAACTAGCGAGCATCTATTCTATGATTGTTGGAGGATTCGAAGGATTTGGGATTACTTCATTGAAGGGTCTAGGAGAAATTGGAATTATTCATCCAACATCTCTCAAAACGTCAAATCTTGGAAAATAAATTGGGGAGATGATCGACTTAGTGGAATTTGAAACAACATCCCGGTAGCAATTTCGTGGTGTATTTGGAAGGAGCGCAATGCAAGGGTCTTCAAAAACAAAAAGAAAAGATTAGAAGGTATCATTAGAAATGTTAAACTTCAAGCGTTTTTTTGGGCCGAATCGAATATAAAAATGTTAGGTCTAACCCCTAATTCATTGTAGCCCTTTGAGATTCTTTATTTCGCCCACCTTGATTGTATATGTTTCATTAGCTTTTCTTGTGGGTTTTTTGTATTCATTGGGTTGAGGTACCCCCCTTAAGTACCTTCTCTTTTCAATGAATTTTCTCATATCCGATAAAAAAAAAAAAGCTTTTTGGATCCAACAGGTTTGAACCTCTTTTGTGTAAGGTTTTGGCTGAATGAAGTTGCGAGAAAATAGTGAAACAAGTGGTCTGTTGGAGAGTCTGTGGTGGTTTAAGATGGGTTATATTGGATATAGATTTGTTTTAGATTTGGGTTTAGATTGCCGAGAAGTCAGAAAAGATTGGAGCTCAGATTAGCCGAGAATTTAGTAGAGACTTACTGTGGTTGCCGTCAGTTTTGAGGAATGTCTTATGTTGATTTATGTCTATTTAGAGTCCTCATGAGATTAGGAAAGTGGTTCTTGGCAGGATTGGAGGACAAGAAAAAGAAGCTATGAAAGAGCCATGACAAAGAGAGAAACATGCCTCTCTCGACTGCATACGTCCATCTGCATACAACCACCACCTTCCATTCACGACTTCTTCCAATCCTTACAGCACCACCATTCACAGCCACCATCCATTCCATCCACAGTTCTCTTGTATCACCATCCCACTCACCAGTCAGACTTGCATACATCCACAACACCAGGCCTTCAATCCACAGCACCAGGTCTTCCATCCACAGCGCCAATCCGTCTCCACAAGCTAACAACACCACCAACAGTACTTTCCATCCCAGTCCGGCAGCGACACAACAACAACAACCATTCATACCTCCAGTCCATAAGCCATTGATGCATCTCTACTCCACAACACCATTCCACTACCACCTGTTTGGGTTTGCTTAGTTTGGTCTTGAATTTTAGTTTTTATATTTTCTTTGTTTGCCATAAACTCTGTTAGCTAAATATTTGTTCGATTAGGAATAATTTCGAAACCATGTGATATGGTTTATTCAAATTAATCTTTCTTTTCGATATTGATTTGTTGTTTATCTTTAAAGCGAAGAATAGAGAAGAATGGGTTATTGTCAGATTCCAGAAATCATTAAAGAATATGATATCAAGTTTAATCTGGAGTCTGAGTATTTGGATGTCAAAAAGTTACGGTAAAGCTAGAACATTATTAGGAGAACATGTGTGATTTTTTTTTATTTTTTTTGTTGCAAACATGATTATTGAGTTTATACATCTTCTAAATTTAATGGTATTGGTTAACCCTTTTCCATCTTCTTGCTCATTTTTCACTAAAGTGCTATTGCTTGCTTTGTGTTGTTTTCACTGGCCGGTTGCAGGTGTGGTTCTAACCTAAAAAACAGAATAAAATTTGATTACATGAGTAATTTTGGTTTTAGTTATATGGCCATACGTCTAGTGTCGTCTTCTAATGCATGTTTTGGTTTTCCAGCCATCCCACAAGAACAGTTGTTTAATGTAAAATCGCCAAAGGGGTTAAGGACATTGGGAAATAATGTACAGGCAGGGATAAGTGGTAATATAGCTCAAACAAGTACCGCCATTATCCAGCAAAAAACTACTTAGAGTGGGTAAACAAGGCCAAACGGCGAATGCTTCATGTTGTTTATCGTGTTGAAGACAAAGTACAAACTGCCATAAAGTAAGTTCCTTTGGCGGATGCATCTCCTACTGCATAATACTCCCTCCGTTTTTAGAAAAGTGTTACTATCACTTTTGTAGAAACATAGGAAGTATAAGATAAGATATAAGTATAAATCAATTTATTTAGAATTGTGAGTTTGTGTATTGTAACCACTTTCGATGTCTTATGAAAGGAATTTAAGGTAGTAACTGCTTATAGTGGTGGCAGCATGGATGAACTGTTTTTGTAAACTTCAAAGCCTCTAAGGCCACTTGATTATGATTTCTACTTTCTTTCCTAACTATTTTTTCCTTTTGTAGACTCTATATTCTTCCTTTTTAATAAATCAGGGCTATATATATCAAAAGAAAAAGAGTATTTGAAAAATCAATTACAATTAAGAATGAAAACCCTCACAAGGTAGCAAGAAAAAGTAGCCCGTACAACAGATAACCCTTCGTGTAGTAGTCAACTGTTTTGTTTTGATTATATTTTCCTTTTTACATCACTTTATTTTCCAAAATCTTCTTTGGTCTGACTAATTTTCGGTAGATCTTAACACTATAACTTCTAATTTAGACTCATCAGTATTATCTTTAAGTTCTTTAGATTGAAAGTGTGTGTTATGTGCCTCTTGTCACGGCCCACCCATTTTCCCACATATTGGGCTGGCCCGTGACAAGAGTCTAGGTCCATTAGAAGAACCTAGAAGAGTATGGAAGAGGATAGAGAAGTCCACAAGCTTCCAGAACATTCTTGTATATAGAATATTCCTTTGTATATTCTTTTAAAGTGGTAGAATACTCTAGAAGGTGATGATTCTAGAACATATTCTAGAATCCTCCATTGTACACTATATAAGGTGGAGAGCTCATTTGCTCAAATCATCCACCAAGAGCTCTCAAGCATTATAATATTCTCTCTCTAATAATCAAATACTCTTACCCACCTTAAAATCTCTAAGTATCCAATTCCTTAGTGTTCTTTTAGGCTTACTTGAAGAGTTCAAGTGCTGCACGGTCTTATCCAAATCTAAGCCCGTGACACTCTACTGTTAATCATTTTGGAAGTTTCCTATTTTTGGTTAGGACTGATTAAGTTTCTGTATAAGTTGAATCGATATATTTTATCTTTTCAGAAAGTTACAACCAGCTTAACCGTCACCCTTCCTGTAAGCCTAGCATATGCTATGACGATCAACAAGTCTCAAGGGAAGTCAGTGTTATTGGTAGGAAAAATAGATTTAACAACACCAGTGTTTAGTCATGGACATCTTTACGTGGCGTTGTCGAGATACAGAACAACGAGGAGATTAAGGTTGTTGATGGGAGAAAAATCGGCAGTTGCTTCTAGAGAAAATGTGGTGTATCCTCAAGTTTTACTTTAAATCAGTTCGAGAACCTTGGTTTATTACACTTTGTTGGTTGAATGTGCTGCTGAGCTACTATTGTAGCAATAACTAATTTTTTTTTTTAAAATAATTAAACATGGAACAATTTTTCATACACGTCGTTTTGACTGACTATATTTTTTTACATTATGTCTCGACGAGGGAAGTAATTAAATGGAGTCGTTTTCAATTGGTTACATGGGATGTGAATTTTTACACGCAACCATTGTACTTGCGAGTTAGTTATTCATTCAACTTTATTGAGTCTTTGTTTGGATAACATGGCTTATCATAACATAACAACGTGGCCAATCGAATGACAATAACTAAGTTGTTCGTTTAATAGGTAACATTGATTCCCTATTTTATCGGTAATAAAATTAACTTATTTACCATATATATATGAATAATATTATATCAGAGAATCATATTATTTCAAAAAAACGACTATAAAATATAACGGCACTGGTCGAACCTAGTTACCATAAATGAAACCTGATCTTATATAAATGTAAAGAAACAAACGGAGGTATAATTTAAAAAATTTACTATAAAGGTTTATTTTTTTTTAGCAGTACAAAATATAGTGGTTATCGATTTACTTGTTCATTGGTTCTGTATGGATTGCTAGATTTCTATTATATTATAAATTTAACAAAGTTGTTAATTTAGTTAACTGGTTATTATTCATATTATTGATTCATGGCGTATTAATTTAGTGATGATGTATTTTCATATACTTATCGATGACGGAGGATCTTCTGTTTTCATATCAGCATCATTTTGCTTTTTCTACTGAATTCAAATTCGGAAGTATGCCGTGTCTGTTCACAAGTTAAAGATATAGAGTTTTACTAGTGTACGCCGTAGTGATTCTTATACAGTATGTTTTTGGCCTGAGAGCGGCGGATCTACACCTTGGGGATACTTTATAATTTTCAATATTCTTATGATTATCGAAAATACGATAATATAATCAAATGAATCAACTATTTAAAAGATATTATAAGTATGATTGAATTTATAAAAAAAATGGTGTAAAAAAATTATTTATTGAAATTTTGAATGACTACATATGATTATCAAACAATATACTGAACCTTATCTTATTATGATTTTTCTTAATTTTATTTATCTTCTTTTGTCTTAGTCAATCTTTCTTTTTTAATATTTTTCCGACCCCTTTGTTTGTCTCTGAATCTAGTATTTATAGAACTCTTAAAAGGAGCCTTCAAAATCTTATACGTCCAGCTATTTGAACTTATCTTAATCCTCTTAAATTATTTGTCCCGTACACTTTTTGCGTGTTACGTAGGATACGGTACAGGTCTTTTTTATTTATCTGATCACATGTTGGGTGGATCGTACCTTTCCTTGTGGTCCTTCCTCATGGTTTGACTAATTAGATTCTTCCACGTAATTATTCTTGTAATCATGGTACGAGTATATGGATTTGTGGAACGTATAATCTTTCTTGGGTTGTTGCATGTTTGACACGTGGTATACGGGTAAGATATGTCATGCTTTGGATTTATCCGTATCATGCTTATCCCACATTCTGCATGGTTGGCACGTGATCTTCACACAACAAAAAGCATTATACTTTGACTTTTCTATCTCACTGTCTGCATGATTGACACGTGTCTCTTATGTAGTAAAGTTGTCAGGTCTGTGATATCTGTTTTATCGATTTAACCGTTAGTTGAACTTATCAGAACCGTTGATTTTTCTTCGGGAATGATCAAGAGCTTTTAGATCTTGATTTTGTGCTTCTCGAGTTATTATAGTTTGATAAGTCTTTCTTTGATTGTTAGCACGTGTACAACGAAGATTTGGTATTCACAATTTTATTATAAACGTACAAGGGCTACTGTAGTATCGCCTGTTACGAATTATAATGTTGATACTCCAAATTAGACAAGCCCCTTTACATTTCACTTGCGTATATCCGTTTCACCGAACTAGCTTCTAGATGATTGTGTCAAAAAAATGATTCGGATCAGCCCCTTGATTATGGTCTGTAGATGCCATAGCTGCCAATTCAACCACATTCATGGTAAACTGGGGTTTTGGTAGTCATATGAGATCCTACGAGTGTGGGTCGCAGCGTCCAACAGTTTTGCCCCAAAACCACTATTAACCGTCTGAAACAAGTTATTCTCTGGAAAACATGAACCCTTTAAAATTGAGCGAGTAACCGGTCTTTTCTGCTTATTGGCATAAGCTCTTACCCTAAGTTGCATACGTCTGCATTTTTATTTCTTTTTTATCGATAAACTGATTGCATATGTCTGAACTTCAAACTGCGTATTCTTGGTATAAGCTCTTACTCTTAGTAGCATATGTTTGCATTTTTGAAGTTTAGAAAGGCTTTAGCCTTTTGGATGAGGCTTGTTTATAGGTGGGTAAACAGAGCACCTAGGTCTTGCAATCCATGGTACAATTTGGTACATTTGTTCCACGGAGAGATATGCTGTCTAAGGTTGTGCTTCCTATCTATCAACATTCATCTGCTACTTGCGCCATAATTAACCAGGAAATGTGCTTCTTATTCTGCAGTAGCTATGACATTTCGGCCAAAGTGATATCAAATGTCACCTGCTTATTTAGAGTGTTAGACACTAGATGAGAATATGATAACAATATGCGGCAGATGAGAATTTGATCTTCCACGAGCCCGACGGATACCAAATTTATGCCGCAGTTGTGGTCGTCAATAGATAAATTCAAATAGTATTTCACTATTTTTTTACCTGTGTAGTTCAAAATATTCACCCTAGATAAAACAGCAGAGGCGGTAACCTGTCTGCAGGAAATTTAGAAATGAATAAGAACCATAGTAAAAAAAAATCTAATAATGCATTGGTGAATTCAAAAAAGAGCCTGTATGTCTGGAATCATGTGCCCTTCTATCCTTTCTCACTGTTAATAAATCCTCATAATTGTCAATGCCGACGATACCAACAAACACCATAGTTAATAATGTCTGACCTGAGCTCAAATTAACTTATTTATCTAAGAACCTAAACAAAAATAATTACAACCTAACTTAAACCAAGAAAGTGTGTCAAACAACGTTAAATTACTGAATTTGGACACATTTGAGGAAGAACATGTGAATGTATTGTGAAAATGACAATGTCCTGGTTTCGACTTTCCTCCAACTCCATTATCTCCCGTTAAACTCTAGTAAATACTCGATCTATTGGCCAACTGGGTTCATCCCAGCTAGTTAACTCAAGATCCCTCTCGCAATCTCTTTGTTATGATGCTATGTTTTAAATTCATGGACTTAAACATTCAAAACTGGGTTGTAAATGAACATTTTTCCAAGACTTGTTAACAGAATAATGTAGAATCCAAATGCCTGCACAATGTGACATGTCTGGACTCTGGATAGTAATGTTGTTTCATAATAATTTTTTTATTAGAATTATAAAATTAATGACATAAGTACATGACAGCAGACCTCCACCCGCACCTAATCCTTATTCAATCAACTTGTGTAAGAATTCAGCAAAAAGTCGGTGAATTACAGACTGAAAATACTATGCAAAATTCGCTGATCCAAAGTATCTAATTCTTTCTTTCTTTCTTTCTTTAATTATTAGCTTATAATTGAGCTGGATCTTAATAAAATGAAATGATGTTATCTTTATCAAGTTAAATACTACCTTCATATCAACAAAAATGTTACTATCACTTTTTTATTTTAACCTAAAAATAGGTTAAAATGAAAAAATAATAGTAATACTTTTGTTGAAACGAAAGAAGTATATGATTGAAGTACCATTCCACGTGCATAACACGTAATTGCATTTTCACAAAATCAATCAACATACTTCTACCAATTAATAAATAACCCTTCACTTGGAACGTATTAGTGATACTTTAACCACTTATTATATGCATATACATGCAGTTGGGGTCTTGGGGGATAATCAAAACATTCAAATGACAATTCTGCCTTAATATTCTTATCAACGAGCCCTGGAAGTATTTTGTGATGCTCTGCAATCCTAGTACGTATGAGCAATTATTAATTAGAGTGATATCTTTTTCGTTTTTCGAAAAAAATTATTATCATTTTTTTAATTTAACTTATTTTTAGGTTAAAATAAAAAAATGATAATAACACTTTTCCAGAAACAGAGGTAGTATTAATTAAGTGGTGATTTTAGGTAGTGATCTTTCAAAATTCGCAGTCAGGGATGAAGAAGGAGTGTAGGTTCCTTTTGTTGGGATGTGAGTGCACAGTACATGTGGGGTTTTGTATGATCCGACATTGCTGTCTTCGAGTCCTTTGCAGATTCAATCAACTCGATGAGCTGCTGCTGCGAGCATCAGTGCAATGAGAATCAAAGCCAATGTAGGACCCATCGGTCACTATTCAGTCAAGTCAAGTATCGAATTTGGCACTGAACTTGTTGTTGTTGCCCGTTTGGATCGGATGATTATCTTTATCTAGGTTAACTCAACAATTGTACATTCTAAATCCCCGTGAAGATTACCTCTATGGCTCTATCCAGATTCCAGACTCGGGAGTGCCCATTCTAAGATAAAACTTAATCATTTAGAGATTCTAAAGAAACTTGCTCATAAGATCATTCATTTTCTTTTTATTTATAGGCCTCCGTCTGATTGGTGAATCATAATACGTATAATTGTCACTAGGGAGACACGTATAGATACGCATATAACTACGGTATCATCATTTTTTTATATTATTGTAATAGCTATTTTTTTAGCTACACAACCAGATAAGTATATAACTTTTGATGTAAACTGATGAATGAAAATGTACATAGTGAATCATAACAAGTACTTTTAACAAAAGAGACTTTTTTTACCTAAGACTGTTTAAGACTTGATGAACTTTTTATTGATAAAGATGTTATCACAAACTTAGTTTCTTTGGGATGATTTGTTTACCTCTCAGTCCGGAAAAAAATCTTAGCCCTTTATAAAGATTACTGGATATTTATAGATAGAGATGCTTATACACGGCGTTATCCTACTAGCATGGTGTGTCCTATTTGATGTTTTACCCTATCTGGCAATCTTTATCTTTCTTTTTATTCGCACTAGTGGATCTCCGTGCTCGCATACTTTGATCTCGTGCAGGTGTTCCTTGATCTCGCCTTGGTTGTTATCTTACTTCGGGTCCCTTTCTATCTTTGTATACCTTCTATTTGTGCGATCTTCGAAGTATTTTGTGTTGTCTTGTCGTCTCCCTCTGCCCGAGTCTGACAAAGTCTGGTCAAGCACGCCTCTGTGTAACATTTAATGCTCCCTAATCCAAACTCGTCCGCAGATGGATCTATGGTGCTTTCCACATGTCCTGATCTGGTGCTGGCGGTAGAAATTCTTGAAATGGGGGTAGTAACTTTCCAAATTTTTCTCCGTGTCTTTCAGTGTTATTTTCTTATGCTGCTAACGCCCTAAGATCCTTCTACGTGGCAGACAGATATTTTACCACTATAATTTGCCCCTTTTCTTTTCATCTTCCCAAAGGGTAAGATGGGAAGAAAATCCGGCCTTTCCACTTTTTACCTCAGCCACGTCTTGCGAAATTGTTATGGTAACCGCCATGGCAATAACTCCTTACGCCTTTATGACCTTCTCACTTGGTGTATCCGGTTAGCATTGTCCCCTAGGATTTTGTTTCCTTTATAAAGGATCTTCCTTGGGTTTCTGATCATAAACTTTTATTCTTCAACTCTTTTCTTCTCTGGTTTTTTCTGAAGTTGTCATTTCTCTGCTAGCGTAGTTTGATCACCGAGTGACATTGTTTTTCTCCATCTGTGAGTAGTTTCTTAATTCCTCTTTCTTATAATCTTCCATGGCGCATCAATAGAAGGATTCATCATCTTCTCATAGGTATATGGTTTTTCTTCCTTTTTATGTTTTCTGATTGTTCTTCTTTGCATGCTTTATTTTCTTTTGTGCTTGATTCTTCTCTCCTATGATCTTTTCAGGAGATCGCGTAAACTATTTTCGTTTGAACAAGAGCAACAATATATTCAACGCCTTGTTGAGAAACATAACCTTCAGAGGTTCAAAGTTACTTATGCTGATCCCAGTGGCTCCAACGGTGTAATGTTTTTAGACCTTTCCAGACAAAGCTTTTCTCCTAATAGGATTATTGTCTGTGAGGGCCAGTTAAATACGGGTCTAAGGTTTCCTCTGTACAATCCGATGGATTCTTTTCAGTATGAGGTTCCCGCTTGTAATAATCAGGCTCGTGCAATCTTTTAATATTCTAGTAACTGGTGGCGTTTTCTTCATGAGGCTGCTCGTAGAAGCCAGGGTCGCTGGTCTCCTCGACCTGATCGTCCAGTTACTTCAACTATGTATGTCGTTGATCATTTTAGAAAAGTGGCAAAAATATGTTCGTCGCTGAGACTTATGAAGATTCGTTCTAGACCTAATTCTAAATTAAACTAGAAAATAATTAAAATATTTTAACAATATTGGGAAGAACTGGAACTCAGGATTCCACCAAAATCACTTTTGATTGATTTCTACAATGATTCTTTAACAAGTATATCTCTTTTATTGACTCTGTTTCTTTAACAAAAGTAGATTTCTAACACATTAATTAAGCATGGCGCATCAAAATCTTTTAAGTCCCAGCATACACCATCAAACAAAATCACAACTAATTAGGAAAAATCATAAATCAATTAAAAATTAATGTAAAAGTCATAAAGAGATAAAAATAGTTACCATCCATTCATGAAATATGGCTTCCTCCATTGTCCCAATGATTAGGTTTAGCTCATCATGCTCAAAACACTCTCAAAAGATTGCTACATGGCTCAAAAAGTTTTAAAAAGATGAAAAGAAGCTAAAAATAATGTAACATGGAATCTGTAACGTTTTCTGGGCGTTACAGATTAACTGTTGCAATAGAGCTTGAAGATAAATGTTGCAAAACGGTTGAAGAAACTGTGACACAATGGTTTCAGCAGCAGCAATAGCATTTTTCCTGGAATCATTTTTCTTCGCTATGTTGGCCTTCTGAGCTCGACCCAACCTCCATATCCTCTTTTATGACTCAAACAACCCTTTTTATACCCAACAGGATCAAGAAATCTCTAAGAGAATTCTTTCCCTGGATTTTTCGGCCGAGCCTCTCCCCCCTCTTTTCTTCGATCTCTCTTTGCTTTTATAAGTTTTGTAAGCCTAATACCTTATCTTGATTCTATAAGGACTAAAAATCTAATCCAAAACCAACTAAGAATCGTGTAATCCAAATTTTGGAGGGATCTTATTTTCGGCAGTAAGATGAACATCCATCCATGTTTCACGACAACAAACCCTCTACTTGACGTGTTTTGAATGTTTCTTCACTTGGATATGACGAACAACCCATGAAATCCCCTAAAACTCGGTTTGATATAAGTCAGATAAACTCTTCACGCTTAGATAATGCTTCCCGCCATTTTCATTTTTAAATTAAAGAGGAGAGGTGCCCCTATCCAGAAGTGGGTTACCTTTAGTAATTTAAGGGTTCCTTTATCACTTGTTGAGCCAATTTTTTCACAAATGTTTATTTCTCAAAAATACATACAATCACATAAAATAACACAATAAATACCAAATTGAGCATTAACAATATATTGAGGATAAATCAGACACAAAAATGTGTCTATCAAATACCCCCAAACTTACTATTTGCTACTCCTCGAGCAATTCTAATCTAAAAATAAAATAACAATCCTAAATCACTTTCGCAGGCATCGCGATTGCACTTAGCGTGTGCAACAAGCCTTTAAAACCATAGGTGTCCATATCGGACGAGTTTTGTGTCGTGAGGGTTTACAAAAGATATACCCACAAAATATTTTACTCCAAACCCTAGCTACTTGTAAACGATTGAGGATAAACACTAAATAAGCTATTTAGTTGACATATTAAATTCTTCGGTTATGGGAGTCATTACCCTATATGAGTCCAATTGCTGTACATGAGTTTTCACTCAGCATACTAATATTCATATATAAGAAAACAAAGCTCTACTTAAATAGTCGTTCAATCACGATACTCAGAATCTATCAAAGTACAATCACATGAAAATATTTTTAGAAGATGGATTTAGACAAAATGAAGTTTGCGCGTGTTGACTAAGGTGAACGGTGTTTCCCATATCTGTCTGAAGGCCAGTGCGAGGATGAATCCTAATGGATTGAAATACGCTCTCAATGGTTTTAATCCTTATACTAATATCGACTCAGCTGATATATACAAGGGCCCCAGCAGTCGATTTATTGAATATAAAACAATTATCTTTATATTATTAAATGTACTGACAAAATGATTGGATCAAATGAATCCAAGCGCAAGCTCCTTATCAGCATCTTATATGATAGTTTTCATGGATCCTGCGTTCCACGATTGCTTAGGCGACAGAGATAGAGAGAACACACACGTATTGCTATCAAAGTGTCAATACTCGATTATTTTTTTTCGTCCGAGTAATAGTCTAAATAATCTCAAACACTCTACTCCATCCTGGCGGCGATAACAATTCGATATTGGTTCCCCACGAAATCACTTAGAGAAATAAAAAAAATTGTAAAAATAAAAATTGAAGGTGATATGGTCGAGATAAACTCCGAGATATGGTGACGACTATCATGTTATGTCTAGCATCTGAGCTACGCATCCTTTTATGAATAGACTATTTAACCGGGCACACCAATTCCTATAGAAAAAGAGCTAAGTTTCCATCTACCTAGAATGGTTAGTGTCATCCTGAATTTTTCACAAGTTTCTAAATTTTGGAGTTTTATTATTGCAATAAAATTTTCTCCCTTACCCCCAAAATAAATCTTACATTGTCCCCAATTTTCTAAAAATAAATGATTAAAAACATGAACAAGGAGAAACTGTTACCACTTTAAGAAAAATGTTAAGGAAGGATATTACCGTGTCGCATGAGCATGGGTTACCTCCCAAGAAGTTATAAGTTTAAAGTCTTCAGCCAGAATTTGGAAATAACTAGTCACCTCATAGAATCATATAGAAATAGTCGGAACAACTGTGGGTCATCTGAATAAAATAATATTATCCAAAATAGAAGAAAACTACAGTAGGCCCATAAAATGAACAAATAGAATACAACCTTATCCTTATCTAGGTCTTGTTTAAGACGACTATATCTAGTTGAGGTTCAGCTTTGGGCTCTATGAAAGGGTCTAACTTTAGGCTGAATTTCCTCATAGGCAGGATCCGGAGGATCAGGTTGTAAGGTCTGGAAAAACTCAACTAATAAATTTAAGGCACATAATAATACCTGAATAATTATGGATCCTCAAAGTCAATCAGATTTGACCCACACAGTTGACTATAATGAAGGTTATAGTCATTCTTGAGCAAATGTGTCGATTCTAATTCCCTAAAGTAATTAGGCTTAGTCTCTAAACTTATTAACTGATACATTTGAAATTCATACGTTCCCACATATGGAAGAAAATATTTGGTGGGAAAACAAAGTCAATCTTGATATTATTGCCTAGGTGAACCACATCGACCATAGGATGGGTTTCTAACTACTAAACTTCTTTTTGGACATCAACAGGCTCAGGGAATCTAGTTTGAAGATGATCTGGAAAAATGGTAGAGGTGCAAATGTCAAGCCCCAAGTGAGTTACTTTAAGCATAGATACCTGAAAATCACAAGAATCATCGGTACCCCCAAACTTAGGGTGGACAGTACTCTCAGATGGATTAAAAACTATTGGTTGGATTCTAGGGTCCTTAAGGTCATAACTACACTTAGTTTCCTCTATAGAAGGAAATAAGGTAGACTTATAAACTGGTAGAAGTCCAAACTTAGCTTTTCATATATTATAAGTGTGCATCAAAGGTGCAGAATCTAACAAATTATTCATCTCATTAATAACACTATAATCATCAACATCAAACCCAAAGTGGGCTACGCATTTCTCTAATGGATCTTCTAACAAAGTGTTTGGAAAAGATTTCTGAACTGAAGTACTAGTTATGTTCACTTCTTCTAAATCATAGATCTCACAAGAAGGTTGTCTCCTCATACTAAATAGATTCAGTTCAATAGTCATGTTACCAAAAGAAAAATTAATTATTCCATTTCCACAATTGATGACGACATTATATGTAGCTAAAAAGGGACGACCTAAGTGATGTGTTTTTAAAATAGTGGTAAAAGATTCGATACTCAGACTTGTAAAGATTTGATTTTTAAACCTAATTTTTAATACTAAAATTAAAGAAGATTAAGGTAGAATTGATTTCGAATTATGGAAAGAACTGAGACTAAGGATTCCACCATTAGCCAATTTTTCAAGTGATTTAACATTAACTTTTGCAACTCACACATTCAACTGATTCTAAGTATTGCCAAAGTTAGATTTTTAAAATAATAGTTGTAAATCAAAAGTATGAGACATCAATAACTCTAAACTAAGCATGACTCATCAAAAGAAAACACAACTAATTGATAGAAATCATTATTTCAATTTTAATTCAAAGCAAATAATCATAAAAGAATTGCAAAAAATTAATAAGATAAAAATATACCACTTTATTATTGGAAAAATGTCTTCCTCCGTCGCCCCAGTTATAGGGTCTAGCTTCTCATGTCAAACACTCTCTCAAAATACATGTCCATAGCTCAAAGTGCTTAAAAGAAGAGAAATACAAAAGTAACACAGAAAACA
>JAJJMC010011034.1:1256675-1294947 GCA_023531435.1 Papaver californicum | reverse complement strand
TTAATCCATTTTCCCGGGTGCCTTTAACACTTTTTGAGCCAATTTTTTCACAAATCTTTATTCTTCTAATGTACCTACAAAAGCATAAAAACACGTAATAAACACAAAATCGAATACTAACTCACTAGAAATTAAGGTGCAAATTAGACACTAAAATGTGTCTATCATATACCAAAAGAGTCCACAATTTCATAAGGGTCATCGAGTCCGACAAATGATTTCCATCGCTTCTACTGTGAGGTTCTCTTGCCGGCGTTACAGCGAACGGTCATCGTTACAGTTAATGGTCTTCCGGGTTGCCACTCGTAAGTGGGAGATAGCAGGCCTGACAACACACACCGTACCAACAATGGGTGGGGATGATCAGTCCCGTTGTCTACCACCGTTCCAATGACGGTCTTCTGATGTGTTTTAGAATATAGTGGTAAAAAGATATTCGATTCTCAGACTTGTGAAGGTTTAATTATAGACTTAATTTTAATTAAAGAAAACAAAACACAGTAAAATCAAGATGACTTAAAAATATAGGGAAGAACTAGGATTCAGGATTCCACTTTTAACCAATAAATCAAGTGATAGTAATTTTAATCATGCAATTAAAACATTTTATTTTGATTCTAAAGCATTGCAAAAATAGATTTTCAAAACAACAATTGTATAACACAAGCATGGAGCATCTAGGGACCTAATCCGAGGCATGCACCATCTAACGGAATCACAATTGCTTAATAAAAATCTTTTAAATCAATTTTCAATCAAGGAAATTAATCATAAATAAATTGCATAAATAAATTAATTAAATACATACCACTTAATTATTGGAGAAAAAGATTCCTCCGTCGTCCCAGTAATGGTGATTAGCTCATGGTAGAGAAAATATGCTCAAAATACTCTTTCATTGCTCAAAAAGTGTTTACAATGGTGAAATAGATGTAACACAGCTGATTTGATACGCGTATATGCGCTACAGAAGATGGTTCAGCCGTTACAAGGAGGGAATAAGCAAGAGGAAGAGAAAGAGCAACAAAACAGCAACTCTAATGGTGCGTTGCTTCTGCTTCTTCTCCGTCAACAGCAACAGCAGCAGCAGCACCGGCCGTTTCCTGTTTTTTTCCGGCAGTGATTTTTGAGCTTCTCCGAGCTTGCATATCTCTTTCTCTTGGCTTCTCTTGGTATATATATAGGGTGTAAGAACCCTAGGGAGTCTTACAAACCTAATAGAACTCTTTAAAACTCATCCAAATCTTTGTAAATCCGATTCCAATCCGGAATCCAATTTTCCGTCCAAATTCACGATTGTGCAATATTCTCCGGCGTAAATCACTCTAATTTGATGTGTTTGAGTTGGTCTTGGACTCTTGTAGTCTTAGAAGCAATTTGAAACTCAAAACAACCCAAAATTTACGTGAATTGAGTTAACAGTTGGTTCTCACGGGATGCATTTTGTTTCCCGCCAAGTTGAATTTGAATGGAAAGGGGGTGCCCCCAATCCAAAGTGTGGGCGCCTTAATCCATTTTCCCGGGGTGCCTTTAACACTTTTCGAGTCGATTTTTCCGCAAATGTTTATTCCTCAAAAATACCTACAAAGACATAAAAAGACGTAATAAGTGCAAAATCGAATAGTATCGAAACAGATAATCGGGCGCAATATAGACACAAAAATGTGCCTATCAAATACCCCCAAACTTACTATTTTGCTAGTCCTCGAGTAAACTAATAAATAAAATTCTAACTCACTTTCGCAGGAATCGCGACTACATTTAGCATATGTAGTAAGCCGTTAAACCCCTAGGTGTCCCTAGTTGACGAGTTTTGTCTCGTGAGGGTTTACAAGAGGTATACCCACAAAACCTTTACTCTAGATTTTAGCAACTCGTGAACGATTAAGGATAGACACTAAACAAGCTACTTAGTTGGTTTACTCAACTCATCGGCTATGAGAATCATTACCCTATATTAGTCCAATTGCTGTACACGGGTGTTTACTCAAGCATACTAAAATTCATAAGACAACAGAGCTCTACTCAGATAATTCTTCAACCACAAGACTCAGAATCTATCCCAATTAATCACATGAAAAGATTTAGAAGATGGACATAGAAATATGAAGGTTGCACATGTTGACTAAGGTGAACGGTGTTTCCCATATCTTTCTGAAGGTCAGTGCCAGGATAAATCCTAATAGATTGAGATACATGGTCTTAAACCTAATATTAATATCGACTCAACTGGTATATACAAGGGTCCCAGCGATCGATTTATTGAAAATAAAACGATAAATATATTGACAACATGATTGGATCAAATTGAATCCAAGCGCATGGTTCTTATCAGCATTTTACATGATAGTTCCCATGGATCCTGCGTTCCACGCTTGCTTAGGCGACGGAGACAGGGAGAACACACACATATTGCTATCAAAGTGTCAATATTGTTTTTTGTTTTTTTTTGTTTTTTTTTTTTGTCTCAAAATAAAGCAAGAATCGGGCTTGATCTCAAACACTCTATTTCATCCTAGCGGCGATAACAATTTGATACTGGGCCCCACCAAATCACTTAGAGAAACACAAAATTGCAAAAGTAAAAACAGAAAGTGATATGGTCGAGATAGACTCCGAGATGTGGTGACAACTATCATGTTATTTTCTAACACCTAAACTCTGTCCTTATATGAATAGACCATTTAACTGGGCAGACCAATTCCTATAGAAAAAGAGTTAAGTTTCTATCTACCTAGAATGGTTAGTGTCACCCTAAAGTGTTCACAAGCTTCTAAATTGTAGAGCTTTATTATTTCACTAAAAAGTTTCTCCCTTACCCCCAAACTTAAATTAAACAGTGTCCTCAATGTTTCTAAAGATGAATGATTAAAAAGAAAAAATACGAACCAGGAGAAACAGTTACCAATTCACGAAAAGGACTTATGGAAAGATATTACCGTGTTGTAAGAGCATGGGTTACCTTCCAAGAAGTGCTAAGTTTAAAGTCTTCATCCAGACTAGGAAAGAATTAGTCACCTCATAAAATCATAGAGCAATAATCGGAACAACCGTGGGTCATCTGAATCAAATAGTGTTATCCAGAATAGAAGGAAACTGCAAAAAGCTAAGAAGATAAACGAACCGAGCACACTGTCATCCCTCTCTAGTTTCCTGTTTAAGATAACTACTTCTAGTTGTGGTTCAGGTTCTATAGAAGGGTTTTGATAAACTATTTCCATAGGCTTGATTACCTTGTAGGAAGAATCAACAAGATCAGGTTGTAGAGTCTGTAAAAACTCAACTAAGAACTTAAAAGCACATAACAATAACCTGAATAATTGTGGATCTTCAGAGTCAATCAGATATGACTCACACAATTGACTATAATGAAGGTGGTCATTCTTAAAAAAATGTGTCGATTCTAATTTCCTAAAGTAATTATGCTCAGTCTCAAAACTTAATAACTGAGACATTTGAAATTCTAACGTTCCCACATTTGATACCACGGGGAATTTGATACCATGGGGAATTTTCACAGACCTATCAGCTAATTGTAATGTTATCTGAGTAGGTTTCAACTCTCCAAGTCCTAACTTAAGGTACAGATGGTACGGAAGTAAGTTCACACTGGCTCCTAAGTCAAGTAAGGCTTTCTCAACACGGTAGTTACCTATTGTGCACGAAATGGTTGGGGACCCTGGGTCTTTGTACTTAGGAGTTGTAGTATTCTGAAGAATTGAACTCACATGACTAGCTAAAAAGGCTTTCTTTGGTACACTAAGCTTTCGCTTTCGCGTCAAATATCCTTAAGAAACTTGGAATACGCAGGAATCTGCCTAATTGCATCTAATAATGGAAGGTTGATCGTGACTTGCTTAAAAACCTCCAATATGTCATTAAAGTTGGATTCCTTCTTAGTGGGTGCTAACAACTGTGGGAATGGGGCTCTGGGCACAAAGTCTGGCTTATGGGGAGATGCCTCAGTCTCTTCAGAGACTTTATCAGTCTCCTTAACTATTGGATCAGGGTGAACTACAGTGTGTTCACTATCAGGCCTAGATACCTTGTTGTCTAACACCTTACCATTCCTAAGGGTGCTAATTGCATTCACGTGACTTGATGATTTCTCACCGGAAGATATTTCATTAACTCCTCTAGGATTGGGTTGGGGTTGACTAGGGAACCTACCTTTTTCTCTTTCTCTCAAAGATTCGGCAATCTGACTAACCTGGGTTTCTAAATTCGAAATAGCCTGACTATTAGCCTGAACAATCTTTTGGTTATCTCGTAAACTCTGGTTGATAGACTGCTGGAAATCTTTAGTATTCTGAGTCAATGAGGCAACAGACTCAGCTAAACTCATTATCGTCTTATCTAGCGGACTCTGAAATTGTGTTGGTCCAGCATAACCAAAACCTGGGGGAACCTTAGAATTACTAGACTGACCTTGATTCTGGCCCTTGGACCAAGAAAGGTTAGGATGGTTTTTCCAACCAGGGTTATAGGTTTCTGAGTAAGGTTCGAACTTCTGATGATTATCAAACCTAGTGTTATTATAAAGAGCATGGGCTTGCTCTTCAGTATTCTGTTGTTCCCAAAACGATTTGGGCTCAATACTACTAGATTGACTTAGTTCTAAAGCTTCTAACCTCTTTGATATAGCAGCTATTTTGGAATCTGATTCAAAAGATCCTTCTACCCTATTGACATTCCCTTTACTTAGAAGAATTGTTTTCTGGGGCTCCCTACTGTTTTCCCACTGTTGGGTTTTTTCGGCGATTTCATTCAAAAATGTCATCGTGCAATCGACAGTTTTATTTTCAAACCCACATGTGCATAAAG
Source organism: Papaver californicum (assembly GCA_023531435.1). Classification (NCBI taxonomy): domain Eukaryota; kingdom Viridiplantae; phylum Streptophyta; class Magnoliopsida; order Ranunculales; family Papaveraceae; genus Papaver; species Papaver californicum. Next base: position 1,290,123 of record JAJJMC010011034.1, on the reverse strand, counting down.
ACTCAACCATGGTTGTTGTCGAATAATCTAAACCCTCGTAAAGGATTTGAACAAGCCTTACTTTTTCTAAACCATGATGAGGACATTGGGATAGTAAGTCATTGAACCTTTCTAAATACCTATATAAACATTCTCCCTCTAATTGAGCAAATGTACAAATTTGTTGTCTAATGGATGATGTTTTGTGCCTAGGGAAAAACTTCTGGAGGAAGACAGACGTAAGTTGTTCATAGGTTTCAATTGACTCAGAAGTCAAACTATATAGCCAAGATTTGGCTTTGTCTCTTAGGGAAAAAGGAAACAGTCTAAGTTTCAATGATTCATCATCTAGGTCCTTGATCCTGATGGTACTACATATTTCCTCAAAATCCCTAACATGGAAATAGGGGTTTTCATTTTCTTTCCCTAAGAAGATTGGGAGCATCTGTATGGTCCCAGGTTTCAACTCATAGTTTGCTTCAGTATGATACATGATGGACGAGAAATCCTAGTCGGGTTCAACAAAGCTTTTAAAGTTGCCATTGTTGGCGTTATCAAAGAACTAGAAGTAACTTCTTCACACAAAGTCAAGTTTTCAAAGTCAAAGACAAGGCTCTCAAAAGAAGAGTCTTCGAGGTTCTCGTTTGCAGGGACAGAACTACTAGGCTTGTCACTAATTAAGCGACCTAAAGCGTCTCTACTCCAAGTCCGCTTGAAAAGCGGTCTTGGCATACACTAAATAAAAAATAAAAATAAAAATAAATCAATCCTAAACGGAAGGCAAGGATGACTCAACCAAATCAAACCTATTGAATCTAGCAAACAAAAAGCATGATGGCTCCACTTAGATTGTTTCTAGACCAGCTTCTATTCTTTCGAAAGGCAACTAGTTACAATTTTAGCAAACCTCTTAGAGCGATTCGAATTAGATTAAGTCGAAGAGAAACAGGATAAGCTCTAAGGAGCTTTGATAACCCTGTCTCTTTGGCACTTTTCCCTGGGTTACAAGGCGGCTCTAATCAACTTAAAATAATCTTCCTGAACTTCGAGTTAGGCTAATTAAGTAACCAGTACAGTCCTTTTGAACGATTTTCCAATAAGCTAGATACCCTATAGGTCTCTTTCTAGTCAAAATTTTAAGGTTTTAGGTTCGCGTTTGGTAACGTGTTCCTAAAGCGGGCAAGAAGGAAACGGTGATGAAATCCGAGTCCTTATCTTATATGGCCAGTTCTTGCCCTTTACTAGAAAAGTAAATCCGTATTCAGGTCCTCAACATATATGCATATGAAGGAATACAGTAAACCCACTTGCAGGGGATTCGTGGGTTGATCGAGTCTTACCTCCCGTACCAGACCGGGGATGAATCATTTGTAGTCAACTCGGGCCACCGACTCCTGTGTCAGCGTGCGAACCCAAGGGGCCGAGACAATATCGTAATTGTCGTCCTTCCTTGTAGCAGTTTATATTTAATAATACCCTTCTGTAGGGTTTAACAATAAATAAAGTGTCCAAATGTCCAAAAGAAAGTCCAAAAAGTGTCCGAAAATAAAAGAAAAATTACAGAAATAATAAAACCCTAATTCAATTTTCTAAACGAATTAAAACTAATTAAAATAAACTAAAAATCTAATTAAGAAAAATAAAATCTTCGATCTTCTTTTTCGTTCTTTAAGCTTTTCCCTTTAACTCCAAGTCTTTAGCTTTAATTCCAAAACTTTGGCATACTCCCTTTCGATCCAAAATTCAACCTGTAGCAAAAAGAGAAATACCAAAAGAAACGTAAAATAGAACAAAGTAAAATAATAAAACTAAAAATAAAACAAAAAATAAATCTAAAACCCTAAACCTAAAAACAAGTCCGCGTCGGCGGCGCCAAAAATTGATGTGCTTTAGAATATAGTGGTAAAAAGAGATTCGATTCTCAGACTTGTGAAGGTTTAATTATAGACTTAATTTTAATTAAAGAAAACAAAACAGAATAAAATCAAGATGATTTAAAAATATGGGGAAGAACTAGGATTCAGGATTCCACTTTTAACCAATAAATCAAGTGATAGTAATTTTAATCATGCAATTAAAACATTTTATTTTGATTCTAAAGCATTGCAAAAATAGATTTTCAAAACAACAACTGTATAACACAAGCATGGAGCATCTAGGGACCTAATCCGAGGCATGCACCATCTAACGGAATCACAATTGGTTAATAAAAATCTTTTAAATCAATTTTCAATCAAGGCAATTAATCATAAATAAATTGCATAAATAAATTAATTAAATACATACCACTTAATTATTGGAGAAAAAGCTTCCTCCGTTTTCCCAGTAATGGTGATTAACTCATGTTAGAGAAAATATGCTCAAAATACTCTTTCATTGCTCAAAAAGTGTTTACAATGGTGAAATAGATGTAACACAGCTGATTTGTTACGCGTATATGCGTTACAGAAGATGGTTCAGTCGTTACAAGGAAGGAATAAGCAACATGAAGAGAAAGAGAAATACGCAACAGAACAACAACTCTAATGGTGCGTTGCTTCTGCTTCTTCTCCGTCGACAGCAACAGCAGCAGCAGCACCGGCCGTTTCCTGTTTTTTTCCGGCAGTGATTTTTGAGCTTCTCCGAGCTTGCATATCTCTTTCTTTTGTCTTCTCTTGGTATATATATAGGGTGTAAGAACCCTAGGGAGTCTTACAAACCTAATAGAACTCTTTAAAACTCATCCAAATCTTTGTAAATCCGATTCCAATCCGGAATCCAATTTTCCGTCCAAATTCACGATTGTGCAATATTCTCCGGCGTAAATCACTCTAATTTGATGTGTTTGAGTTGGTCTTGGACTCTTGTAGTATTTGAAGCAATTTGAAACTCAAAACAACCCAAAATTTACGTGAATTGAGTTAACAGTTGGTTCTCACGGGATGGATTGTGTTTCCCGCCAAGTTGAATTTGAATGGAAAGGGGGTGCCCCCAATCCAAAGTGTGGGTGCCTTAATCCATTTTCCCGGGTGCCTTTAACACTTTTCGAGCCGATTTTTCCGCAAATGTATATTCCTCAAAAATACCTACAAAAGACATAAAAAGACGTAATAAGTGCAAAATCGAATAGTATCGAAACAGATAATCGGGCGCAATATAGACAAAAAAATGTGCTTATCATCTTCCAGATAGCCACCTGTAGGTGAGAGCCCCAGTGGGCCTGGCAATTCACAGTACTAGGTCAAGCTCAACTGACTATCTTTTTCAAATGATATGAACTAATCAAAAGAGTTAGTAATCATTTCTAGATGGATGGTATGAACTGCCACTATAGGCAATAACCACCCCTTCTCAGATGATATGAATTACCTGGAATGCTAATAATCATCTCTATCACATGTATCAGACAGATGATATGAATTGCCTCTAAATGGCAACAATCATCTCCAAGTCTTATTTGGTTATATGAATTGGCATCCAACAATCACCCTTCATTTCTCATTAGATGATATGAACAACCTCGATGAAGTTGTAATCATCTCTCAAGTTAGTATGAACAGCCAGTACTGCAAATACCTCTTACTGCCAAGGTTACAATCATCTCCAAATGGATGGTATGAACTGCCAAGCAGCAACCAACCCTTTTTATACGATATGAACAACCTCATGCAGTTGTGTTGAACTGCTGTGCGGATTCCTACGTATCCTCACTGTAGCTCGAAGGGATCAAGCACGACCGTAGTTCGTCATGTTTGATTTAGATAGTATAAACTACACTTACTAGTAGTAACTATCTCTAATCGGAAGATCTGAACTATCCCTTTTAAATAGTAATCATCTCTTACTTAGATAGTATGAACTGCTTGTCATTGCAGTAACTATCTCTAGTCGTAGCAGTAACTATATCTAGCTTTAGATAGCATGGATAGTATGAGTTGCATAGCAACAACTGTCCCTCACACACCACTTTCCTAATTCGATGCTACTCTAATTTCCATCCAACACCATCCATTCATCTCAAATCCAATGGCTACGGCTCCCTTCGTAGATATCTTCTCGGATAAAAAATCTCCCAAATCTTTCCTAATTCGTGATTATAATTCCTTTATGAATCTGAACTTTCAAAACCCAATTTACCCTTACCGAAATAGCTCCAAAGCAAACCCAGTTCATCCCCAAAACTCTGCCAATGGGAACAATTCAATCTTCACTGCCTTTCTATTACTTGAACTCGTCTTTAGCCACATCAGAACCCATAGCAACAGACCCCTCTTACACAACATCGAAACATGGATACCACTCAAGTCCTTTAACTAACCTTCACTGCAATCCTGACAGCCCAACTCCATTAGGAAATTTCACGAGCACCTTGTATGCATGACTCTAGTGGTAATTAGTCATGGATTTTTGGTGATTTCAGGCACCCAAACTTCTTCCCTGCATTTACCATTCACACATTTCGACAGCTACCCAAATTTACTAAGCCATTCATAAACCTTAAATCACCATCTAACACAATGGCAACAACCACACTCCTTAGCTGATTTATCAACATCAAAACGACCTCATTACCAAGCCAAACCTCCAGATTTGAGTACCCATATTTTTTTTCCTTCTTAAGCTTCAGATAAAGCTCTTAACCCACTGTAAACTTTCTCGAATCATCAACTCAGATCCTCTTTCTTCCTGAATTTTTCGCCTTGGCAGCAACAACACCAACACTCTTGTGATTTGTACCACAGAGTGACAGACTTCACTTCTCATCTCTACAGACTTAAATATATAATATGAAATGTATAAATCATTCCAACTGATCAACACATTCAAGCACAACCCAAGCTCCAACCATAAACACAAAGAAATTCAGGAATAAGTCCGGCAAACACAGCCTACTGTCCCTGTCGAAATCATATCTTAAACTGGTAGGAACATGCTTAAATTTTTACCACACCTTCAAAACTATGTAAGTCAATTTTCATAAAAGTTTCAAGTAAAAGTGACGGTTAGATATCAATTTATGACAGGGTTTATATGCACAGTTCAGACGGAATATATATATACAGTCGTATCTGAAAAACTTTGCCTAATTAGGGTACTTCCCAAAATCCAATTGTTCTGAAAATTTTAGAGTAGTATCTCATCTAAATGGGTTCATCATATCCAAAATAAACTAAATTTGTTCAACCTAACTTCAAAACTAGAGGTATCAAACCTATTCATGTTCTAACCAAATTTTGTACCTAGAGGCTCTGTAACACAGTTGTTTCGGGTACCTGCACTTATCTGATCGGCATGAAATTTTGGTCGGGTCTTTATGAACTAGTTATGAACAATATATCCAATAATCACTATTTTCTAACGGTTCATTAGAGAGATACGTATATCTTAACTTGAATGTAAGCATATTCTATCTACAGAATTCAGCCAGGATTCTCTTACACTTAGAGGTACCTACAATGCTCCAATCGTCATAAAATTTATGAAACAGGTCACCTATATGGTGAATAAAAACATACTAAAAATTTAGCTTCGTCTAACAAACAAGTAATGACAAATACACTTATTAGTCAATTGTTCAGGGCTGCAATTCAGCAGAAAAGAGTCACGGTATGTTCATGATTTTTAGTTATTTCCTATGTCCGATCATCCTAAATTTTTTACAGTAGCATTATGACTTAATTAATCACAACACATTAAAATTTTATCACATTACAACGGCTGGAATTTAGGATATAAGCAAACTAAATTTCTGCATTCTAGGGTATACAAGGCATACGGGATTTTCAAGAAAGAATTCATAATGAGATAAGTCACTACAATGAAACCACTATTATAATAAATCACTATGATTGTAAAATACCCATTTCATCAATTAGTATATGAACATGGATAATAACTAAAATCCCCAATTTCTCAATATGAACCCTAATTCGTATGAATCATAGTTTTACTATGCTTACAATAATTTCAATTCAAGGATAAGATTATAACAGAAAAACCTGATCAAAGCATGCATCAAGTGTTGTATTTTAAACCCATCAATTGATATGAATCAGTATGTTCAGTTGAGAAGGAAAATGGTTACTTCAATCGGCTTCAAAATTGAAGAACATAAAGAAGAATTCTTTTAATCCCTTTGTAAAGCCAACATAAACGGCATCGGTAACTTGATATAACTATGTATCCACCGATTTTAATGATTTTCAATTATGTTTCCTTTAAAATTCAAGGAGGGGAAAGTCACCAAGAAGAAAATGAGGGGGAGAAGAAGAAGGTGAAAAAAGAAGAAACCACGAAGAAAGAAAATAAAGTAAAATGGGAAGATGTACCACATATCTGAGCTCTCTCAGTTCTTTTGATTTAATTTCAATCAAGGGAATTACTCAAATGTCCCTAGCTAGTTGCTCTCGATTAAAAATGTGTCACACTACAAAAAAATGGGTTTAAGCGACTACTCGTTTTAAGTCGCTTAAAGCCCATTTTAAGTCGCTATAACCGTTATAGCTACTAAAAGTGGCACTCGCTCCGTTGGTTGCCCAAGGCCATGTATCTCAAAGCCTTGAGCGACCATGCAATCGCTCTAGTAATAAACCAACTTACTTAAAGCGAGTACTTTTCTCATTGCTTAACATTTAGACCAACTAACATGGAGCAAGTAAAACTGTGATCGCTTAACATGTAGACCAACCGATGTAGCAAGTAAACTACCAATCGCTTCAGATATACCAATCATTCTAAAGCAAGTAAAATACTTAGTTGATAGATACATGGAGCAACTCGACCTAAATTTACTTGGTTAAGGTTTTAAGCGATCAAATTGTTTTGCTCGCTAAAAGCGATTTCTGATTTTGATTGGCCTGAAGTTGGTTGCTCAAGCTTTTGAGGTACAAATTTTTTTACTCTCTAGAAGCAACTTGTGACTTAGGAGCTATTAAACTACCTAGTTGGAAGATACATGGAACAACTAAACCTGATGTTACTTGGTTAAAATTTTAAGCGATCAAAAGATTTTGCTTGCTACAAGCGATTTTTGGTTTTGATTGTCCTAAATGGGGTTGCTTAAACTTTTAAGGTATCAAAGTTTTTAGTAAGTTGATCGTTGAAATTTTTAAGCTTCCAAATTATTTTAGAATTCAAATTTTAATTGGCTTAAAGTTGGTTGCTTGAGTATTTAAGCTACTCAATTTTTTTGCTCGCTAAAAAATTACTTCACTATTCTGATTTACATAATCCCAAATCATAATGTAAATTAAAATTAATACCAAATAAATTATGAACCAAATTAAAAACAAAATTAAATTTTAGTATATCACATAATTCAATTTATATCATTTCTTAAGAAAATTACACTCTTTAAGGAAAAGGAAAAAAAAGTACAATCTAATATTTTCTTTAAAAAATATTTACAATCTCCACAATCTTAAAGCAAAACATAAAGAACACTACTTCAGAAACAGATATGGCCTTACTCAAGAAAGATATGTATCTAACATAGAGCTGAGTTTTTTCCTAAGCCTGATACAAAGCCAGCTTGGACAGCTTACATCGTGAAAGGCTGTTATCAATAACATCATTTGTTTTTCTGAAACAGTCCTCACCTGCCGATAAATAAAAAGAAGAGGAATTCAACAGAAGAATTAAGTCAAGAATATGGTTACTAATTCAGCAGAAATTTACGAATTAGTTTAGGTATATACCCTTTTGTTGATGGTCCAAATGACACCTTCAGTACAAGGTGGAGTAGTAAGAGAACCTAAGTATCTGTAATATTTCCCACCACCCGTTTTTATGTGTCTTGGATTAACCATTCCTATTTTAATTTCCTTAGAGTCTCAATATATGTGTCCGAAATGTTCTTTATATCCTTCTCCAGCTGAAAAAAAATCACAATAAAAAAATGAATCGATATACAAAAATAAATACTACCTTCATCCTAATAAAAAAAATATTATCACTTTTTCATTTACTAAAAACTCTTTTATTGGGACAAAGGGAATATTATTCTGCTGGATAACTTGTGCTAATGATCAAAGAATTACACCTCTTTAAGGAATGAATCAGGTCCTCCAATTTCGTATAGTACATGTACAACAACCGTTTTGCCAACTTCTAGATTTCGATGAACCATATGCAGTTCTAGAGCAAATCTAATCAGAGCAAACACAATAACAAAGGATTGAGTCAGTGGCTAATCATGTATGTACAGATATTAAGAAATGGCGATTAATGTAATTGATGGTTACCTTTTTCCATTGATTGTGTGTTCAGAAGGTGAATGCCAATGGCTTTGGTCGAGTGCATACTTAGTTCCGTTGATTCTAATGGATCCAGCAGTGCCAATTCCCCAATGAAGTTGCACGTATTTATTTTAATAAATCTAAATAATTGGAGTTTTAAATATATATTCTATTTATTAAATCATGAATTCAAGTTAAGAGATCTTCTCCAGTTATATTAATCCTACCTTAATATCATGTCCTCTATTCTTGAGAGTGGCGTTAGCTGGTTTGTAGCGCTTCTTGATTTTACCCTGCTTAGACAAAAATTAGCTTTAGGTATGCAGTCATGCTCGATGTTTAGTTACTCATGCCCTGCTTAGAATGTTAAGAACTTTTCAGGCTGCGGATACAAAGTTCTGCGAATTTCCGCAGTGAACTTAGCTTATGGGGTTTTCAATATACATCAGAAACTCAATACAAACTGAACCTAGATGAAACAAAGAACATTAACTACAAAAAAGAAAAAGAAAAAAAGAAACATAAATTGGATACTAACTCTCCACAGACGACTCTGTTGAGTTTGTTTCTGTTCAAATGACCTTACAAGTTCTTCTTGTTCAGTAATTAGATACATTAATCAAAGATTAATAATGAGTTTAAAGTGAAATTCCAATTAAACAAGCAAATTCAGGGGTTTTGAAGTCAAAATCTTCAGTATGAATTAGGTAAATAGAATCCTGAGACTTAATGGTTCAAAATAAAATAAAAATTGCTTGTGTGATAATAATGATATATTAACCAAAGAAATTACTTCATCAAAGGTAAGCGCTGTATTGATCCGAGTACCATCATATAAGAATCAGATCGACTCGTATTCAATATTTTTAACATGAAGGTAAGCATAGATGAGCTTCCCCAAAGGGGAATCTCGCCTCATTCTGAAGCAAACATCATCAGTTGAATCATCCTAGATTAAGATTGAATAGCCAAGTAAGTACACACTGTTATAGTTACTCAAAGAATCAGTCCAAGAAGACTAGAAAGAAAGAAGACTTTACATAGAACTTGACTGTGATAAGAATATTATTGCTGGAACTTTCAGCAACTGGTTTTGTACCATCTTCTTCTGGTACAACAACTCCAGACATATTTGTTGGTAAAGAAGTGAGGTTTCTTAGACCAATTCCCATGGTGTTGATAGAATCCTTTAATCACCAGACTCAATCCAACAACACTACTTCCAAAGAACAACTTTCTTCCTATAAATCCTATTCAACAAGAACAAAGTGCTTTGCAAGGGTTAAAAGAGATAAGGAAAGAAATGTGTTTTCTACAGGTTGTTAAGGAAAAAAAACCAAAGAATTGAAAAATCAAAGATTTGAATATCACATAATGAATCACTTAACACAGCAAACCCAATGAATCATATGTCAGCCATTTTTTAGGGTTGTTTTTGAAAACTAAAAATGTTAGTTATCACTTTTCAAGCTAACCAAAACGAGTAGTAAACAGAGAGAGACCTTACCGAGTGAGAAATCGTCGTGATGGTGTTGAATGATCCTGATAAGACGGTGATGATGGTGATGGTGCAGTCAAAAGAAGAACCCTAGTTTTCTCCTATGGTGGCTAAGATTGAAAGAGAGACGGAGAGAGAAAACCAAATGCCGAAAATGAAAGAAAAAATTTTGTTTAGGGTTTTGAAATAAAAAAATTAACGATGGATAAGCCACCTCATATGGATTATGGAAAGATTTTGATGGTCCAGATTCGCTGTTGGATGCTCATACGGATTTTGTGTTAGTTACCATTGTGATTCTCATCTTAATTAAACGAAAATTTGAAAGATGGATAACGGATTTCGAATGTCGAAAACGAATATTTCTATTGTAACGTAACGAATTTTGGAAATTAGGATTCATCAAAAATATTTGTTTATATTTTTTTTATAATTAGGGTTCTTAGTTTGTCATTTGTTTTAGTGTTATGATTTGATGAATTGGGTTGAACCCCAACAGATGTTCAATTAAAAGGAATTGAGATGTAGCTTAATTTCTTGTATAAAGTTAAGCTTTACCTAATAACAAAAAATATATGATCATCCCAATTGAAAGGAATTGGGACGCAGAACTTGATATCTCGTAGTTTAGAGTTATTGTTGCGACTCTTAGTTTAGAGCTTGAAGTTTAACGAGTTAGGTGAAGAGGTTACTAAGGATAATAAGGTGTACATGACGAACATGACGATTCCGACGATACTGTGAAGATTATAACTTATGTGAATAAACAATATGAGGGTTCAGGGTTCAGGGTTCAGGGTATTATGGCATATTTTGGAGTTCATAGTTCAGGGTATTGACGAAGATTCCGATTTAGTGAAGTTCAGGGTTCAGGGTATTGATTTTGTTTCCGACTTATGGAAAGAATTTGTTAAGGCAGACTTTTGAGGTGCATGGTTGAGGGTTCAGGGTAGATTCCAACTTAGTAAAAGGGGTTATTAAGGAAGATTCCGACTTAGTGGAGTTCATGGTTCATGGTTCAGGGTTCAGGGTATCAACATAGATTCCGACTTAGGGGAATAGGTTATCAAGGCAGACTTTTGAGGTGCAAGGTATCCGAAGATTCTGACTTAGTAAAAGAGGGTATTAAGACGGATTCCGACTTAGTGGAGTTCATGGTTCAGGATTCAGGGTATCGACGTAGATTCCGACTTAGGGGATGAGGGTATTAAGGAAGATTTTGGAGTTCATAATTCGGGGTCCCGCTGAAGATTCCGACTTAGGGGATGAGGGTATTAAGGCAGATTTTAGAGTTCAGTGTTTGGGGTCCCGGTGAAGATCCGACTTAGGGGATGAGGTTATTAAGGGTTCAGACACACTTACCTAAACCCAAACATTGACTTCACTGAAAACCATTTCTCTAACTTCTAACAATTTCGAAGATGATGGATATCTAATTAACCTATATTCTCAACGATGTTGATGAAGGTGATGGTTTAGAGTTGATTATGGTGATGAAAAAGTTTGTGGGTTTCTCTTCTTTGACGGGTTAAATAATTCTAACTGTCTTCATCTTGATTTGATTATAGTTATGTTATATGAAATTGGGTTTTTCGAAAATTGATGAAAATAATTTGGAATTTTTTTGGTTTTTTACTTTATTAGAAGCTAAATTGGATGGGTTTAGAGTATATAATGGAGTTTGGAATCTAGGGTTTGTGTGCTTGAAGATGAGCCATTGGGTATTTAGTGTCACCGTTTCATGAACCTTCAGGGTTAATAAAGTGTAAACGGAGAAGATGACATGGGTTTTTAGTTGGCAGATGGGGTCGAGTCTTAGCAGAAAATGGGTTTCAACTGTTGAGTTGTTGAAGAGAGTTCAAAGGGTGTTGGGGCTGTACAATTAAGAGAGAATGAATTACTTCCATTAATTTCAACAAATAATTTTTGGGTCTGAGATAGATTTGAATCCATAACAAGAGAAGTGAAAGAGTTTGGATGTTTGGGTGTGACTGAACTTGAAAGGGTTTGCAAAATGAATGGGATGTTGTTTATGTGTGGTATTGATTGATTGAATGTATTAATCAATGAATGTATGGATGATTCGCTACTTGCAGGGAAGGAGCGTGGATGATTGAAGGCACTCAATTTTGATCGATCTTACTCAAATTATATCAAATTTTTTTATCAATTTCACTCGATTTCACTTTGATTTATTGAATTTTATTCAATCTCAATCAAACTTATTCATTTTGTTATCGATCTAAAAAATCTAACGATATGAAACAATGATTTTATCAATCTCACTAAAATTCACTCAATTTTTTATCGAACCGACTTGAATATCCATCAACCTCAGGTCAATAAAAAAAGTATGAAACAATAGTCCATTTAGGGTTCCAGAAAAGATTCTCACTCAATCGACTAGGTCATTAAGAATAATATGAACAACAATGGTACATTTAGGGTTTCCTTGAAAACTCATACTCAATCGAGTAGGTCATCAAGCACAATATGACAAATACATATATATTTAGGGTTTAACTTAATTTTTTATCAATCTCACTTGAATACACTCAATTTTGATTAATCTTACTCATATTATATCAATTTTTATCAATTTCACTAGGATTTATTGAATTTTATTCAACCTCAATCAATCTCATTCATTTTTTGCGATATCGCTCGAATTTACTCGTTTTCATCGATCTCGCTCATATTCACTTAGTATTGTTCGATCTCACTTGAATTCACTCGATGTTTGTCATATTATCCTCAATGACCTATTCCCCTCACCAGAACCCTAAACCTACGAATTGTTCATATTATGTCTTTAATGACCTTTTATACTAAGTCGAAATCTTTACCGGACTCTATCGTCGATAACAATACCCAATATCGTTCTCACTTAAAGTTTATAAGATTCAATCAATTTCTCTAGTTTATCAATCACTTTAACAAATGTTCATCTACCTTAGTCAATTTCACCTGGTATATATTAATCTTCATGTGAAGTTCTAAGGATTTCGAATTAGGTTGAATATGGATGACACTATGTCACTCAATTTCTCTTGGACTCCATAATGTTTCTTTCCCTAAGTCGGAATCATCATGTTCGTCCCAAGAAATTAATTAAGCTACATCTCAATTCTTTTTTAATTGAACATCTGTTGGGGTTCAACCCAATTCATCAAATCATAACACTAAAACAAATGACAAACTGAGAACCCTAATTAATAAAAAAACTTGATGAATCCTAATTTCCAAAATCCGTTACGTTACGATAACAATAAATATCCGATAGAAATATCCGCTTCCGACATCCGAAATCCGTTACCCACCTTTCAAATTTTCGTTTTAGCACAACGAGAATCACAAAGGTAACTAACACACAATCCGTATGAGCATCCAACATCGAATCTGGACCATCAAAATCTTTCCATGATCTGTATGAGGTGGCTTATCCACCCTTAAATTTTTGTTTTCAAAATCCTAAAAAAAAATTTTCTTCATTTTTCGGTATTTGTTTCTCTCTCTTTGTCTCTCTTCCAATTTGAGCCGCCTTAGGAGAAAAACTAGGGTTCATCGACTGCACCATCACCACCATCACCGCTGAATCACATATTATACAATCAACTCAAGGTTTGATCCACTATAACTAATCAATTCTCTCTATATATAAACAATCTGAATTTCTTGATTTAAGATCCATAATTTTTTTTCTTGATTTGAATTTTAATTTCAGTGTCATAATTGAATGAAATATGATCAAACTAAACAGGGGTTTTCTCTGTTTTTTGTTTATTTTTCAGTCTGTTGTACCCTTTTTTGTATTAGCTAGACCAAATGTGATTGAATCTGAAGAACATATTTTTAAAATGGCTAAACATATCAAACACATCATCGATAAGTAAATATTTTTTTTTGTTTTTTTTTGCTTCTTCCTGTTATAGTATGGTTGAATAATATGTTCTGAAAATTGGGTTTAGTCTCTATTCTCTTGTTTGTTCAGCAAAATGTGTAAGTTTTTGGACATTGGCTTGTTTAATTAGAGTTGGTGTACCGCTTGTGTTTAAATCGAATTACAATAAAGCTAATCATACATCGTATAAATCATTTCGTGGTCTTGGTTTAGAGGAAGGTTTGAAGGTAAACATTGAACAATTTTTTAGTGGTTGCTGAAATTATGTTACATAGCAATGCCATTCGTTCTTGCTGAAATTGTACCGGACAGTTCTCCCCTATACATGTATGATTATGATTATAGACACATTCTACTCTCAACTCATATTGTTACATTTCTCTAGTTCATCACATTAATGTTCTTTTTCTCTGTTATCTAAATTGAGTACATTTATGTTCAGAAATTGACTAAGCTTTCTGTGTTTGACAGTTCTAGAATGGTTGCACGAGGAATGATCCTTGGGGATTTGCAGTGTTATGAACTGTATGGTGGAAACTCTCGTGCGAGGAATGAAATTCAATCTACTAGTACTATCGAAAGCTCAACTTCCTATGTAACAGGGGAATGAAATTCAGTTTTTAAGACATTCTTACCTATGATAGTTACGTTTTCTTTGGCAGCCACTACAAAACTTGGAGGAGCTATTACATAAGCTGGTGGCAATTGCTGTAAGTCTTTTTCCCCTTTAAAATGCTATCATAGTCCTTGAATTGGACAAAATTTGCATTGCACTTTATTGGTACGCGCACCCTTCTTTTGAGTAATTACCTTTCATCATTCAGGATTTTAAAATTTGCATGGTTTTAGTAACTACAATTTTCACTTGAGTACAAATGGGAGTGTTTATAAATTTACTGGAAATGCTGGGGCTTAAAATTAAAGAACAAATGAAAAGGCAACGGAAAGTTTGTGACTTTTGGTATTGCACTGACCTCCTGACTTAGTGAAGACCCACGTCTAGCTATTGGCTGCAATGATGGATGCATTCGAATTTATACTGTCCATTGAGATTTTGTTATTTTATTTTCTTCATTGCAGGGCATGTTCTAAGTGTTGCATGGAGTTATGATGCTAAGTCAATATTTTCAGGGAGTAGTGATGGGTATGTTATCTTATTAGTCACGTTATATGTTATTTATTACTTGTGATAATTGAGAAATTTTATTTGTTTTTTTTATTTGTGTTCATCGAATTATCACTTATATATATGACTTATCACTAAGCTGATTCTTTCTTACAGTTTACCGGCCTTTGCAGTTTCATAAGATGCTGGGATGCCCAGTCTGCTTATGAGTTCTATATGATATGGCAGCAGCTTCGGTGACCAATTGAAGCTTATTGATCTGCAGATTAATTCTATTTATTTTTAATAATGGTTTCATAGGGCTTGGTGCATCGATTTGTCATTTCAGAGATATGGCCCTCGTATGTACATCACGTGAGTATTGAATAAATTCACCATACTGCATTTTTGTGTCTATTAATGAATCACCCATATGTCAACTTTAAGGAAATTTTGTATCTTGGAATTAAGTATAAGTCTCAAAGCCGAAATCAGTTTTTTCATCATTTTGAGTAAATAGAGTTTGTGATTAATCGTTAAGGAGATTTGCATACTGAGACAGGAAACTGCCATTTTCTTCATTTTGCATCCCAAGATTTGAATCTTTTGGAAAACATATTAGGCTTGAAATGATTTAGTGTTGAGTAGTGAAATCTCTATGTAATTATATCTTGTATAGTGCAATTTCTGAAGTGTAATCTATCCAGAGTTTGGATCAAAGTGGGAAGTATGTTCTTGTATCTGTGGAGCTTACTGGGTTTGTTGCGATTCCTCAATCATTTAAGTCTATCTGTTTGTATTTGCTTAACTGCTTACTAATTTTTTTCTTTTTCTTAATTGTCACAGCTAAAATCCCAAAAAAACTTCACAGACTGATAATTCAACAGGAGATATCTCTTGATGTCCTGCTTTGTGACTCTGATTTTCCAACTTCACAGTCTGATAGTGAACTCGAGAAATATCAGGAGATCGTTTGCGGTGACTTTGACCATTCCAGTTCAGGAGATAAATTGGAGACTACACAATTAGTTACGGACGAGGAGAAAATGCATATACCCAGCAGCACAGAGTTTTCTTGTCGTCTTGTTTGCCCGAAATAGGGCATTTCTTTACTTTCAAATGCATTTAAGCTTGGACCTGTAACATAACATGTAATTATAAACTACCTCAATGTACATATATCTTTAAAATCTAATATAGAAGTAAAAACATAACATTTCTTGAACTATTTATGATAATCTCTTTTTTGAGTAATGTTTAGTACAAAAATTTATGTGCAAACTGTTGTAATTCTTGAAAAATGTTGAACAAATAGCTTTTTGGATGTTGGAATGGTTAATTTCTAACATAAGGCAAGGATATGACAAAATTTGGTTTTAATATTGAAATTGTTGAACTAAGTGTTAAAAGTTTCAAATTTTGACTGGAATGATATCGGTTGTGAGATTTGTAAAAATATTTGGTTATAATTATAGTTAATTTAATCGACTCATGTTAAAAAAAAATCAATTTGTGCATCCAAACATTTGCTCATAGTGAATGAAAACAATGATTTGAACAAGTTTTCATGTTTCTATTAAACAAATCCTAATAAGATTGTTAAATTAATACTAATTAAGTTCTCAAATTTACTTTAAAAACTGATTTCTTTTGAAATGATGGTAGCGGCTTAAACTTGGTTGCTGGGAGAGATTTTACCAAGTAATTCATTTTTTAACATGTGGTGGTGGCTTAAACTTAGTTTCTGAGAGAGGTTTGAGCAACCAATTAATTTTCTGTTGCTACGAGTCAGTGCCTCAGAGTGAATAGCTACATGATCACTTTTTTAGATGCTACAAGTTACTTGCAAAACGGATCTAGCAATTAAACATATTTGGTCGTGGCTCAAACTTAGTTGCTGAGAGAGGTTTGAGCAACCAATTTATTTTGTTGTTGCTACGAATCGGTGCCTCAAACTGAATAGCTACATGATCAACTTTTAGCTGCTACAAGTTACTTAAAAAACAGATCTAACAATTAAACATATTTGGTTGTGGCTCAAACTTAGTTGCTGAGAGAGGCTTGAGCAACCAATTTATTTTGTTGTTGCTACGAGTCAGTGCCTCAAACTGAATAGCTACATGATCAACTTTTAGCTGCTATAAATTACTTGAAAAACGGATCTTGCAATTAAACATATTTGGTTGTGGCTCAAACTTAGTTGTTAAGAGAGGTTTGACCAACCAATTTATTTTGTTGTTGCTACGAGTTGGTGCCTCAAAGTAAATAGCTGCATGATCACTATTTTTGTTGTTATAAATTACTTGAACAAAGGATCTAGCGATTAAGTATATTTTTTCGTTGCTAAATAATAGTGGACACATGTTTATTGCCGCCAAAATTTCTGGCAGTTGCAATTTTAGACGCTTAAACTGTTTAAGCGACTAAATTTCTGAGCTCTTGCTAAGATTTTAGACGCTTAAGCCCGTTTTTCTTGTAGTGAATCATGCTTCAAATATATAATGGTTTCAATATTATTTACTAATCATGCACACCAATGCTACTAAGGGATAACCTATTTGGTACACATACCGTGTTTAGTTAAACTCGAAAAATGGTTTGAGGCGTCACAAGGGTCTTCGAAAGAAGAGTCTTTTTTCAGGGACAGAACTACTAGGTTTGTCACTAATCAAACGACCTAGAGTGTCTCTTTTCCAAGCTCGCTCAGTGATGATTTCGAGCGGTCTTAGCATACACTAAAAAAAACTAAAAAAATAAATAAATCTTAATAGGAAGGGAGTTCTAAACAATCACAAGCAAGGCTGACTCAACCAAATCAAACCTATTGAATCTAGCAAACAAAAAGCATGATGGATCCACTTATATTTTTTATGGACCAGCTTATATTCTTTCAAAAGGAAACTAGTTATTGTTTTAGCGAATCTCTCAGAACGATCCGAATTAAATTAAGTCGAATAGAAACAAGATAAACTCTAGGGAGCTTTGATAACCCTGTCTCTTTGGCAACGTTTCCTTGTGTTACAAAGCTGCTCTAATCAACTTAAAATAATCTTCCTGAACTTTGAGTTAGGCTAATAGAGTAACCAATAAAGTCCTTTTGAATGACTTTCCTATAAGCTTGTTACCCTATCAGTCTCTTTCTAGTCAAAATTTTAAGCTTAGGTTCGCGTTTGGTAACGTGTTCCTAAAGCGCGAAAGAAGAAAACGGTGATGAAATCCGATTCCTTATCTTGTATGGCCAGTTCTTGCCCTTTACTAGAAAATAGATCCGTATTCAGTTCCTCAAGATATATGCATACGAAGGAATACAGTTAACCCACTTGCATGGGATTCGTGGGTTGATCGAGTCTTACCTCCCGTACTAGACGGGGGATGAATCGTTTGTAGTCGACTCGGGCCACCGACTCCTGTGTCAGTGTACGATCCCGAAGGGCTAAGAAAATATAGTAATTATCGTAACAGGAAGGGGGTTCTAAACATACACAAATGATAAACACATTTTTGTGTCTAATTTGCTCTCAACTTTTATAGTATTGAAACTCATTTTGTACTAATATTGTGTTTTTATGTATTTATATGTATTTTTGGAAAATAAACATCATTGAAAAAATTGGCTCGAAAAAGTGTTAAAGGCACCCGAGAAATTTACTAAAGGCGCCCAACAAGAAATGATAAAGGCACCCAACAGATGGTTCAGGGCACCCACCTGTTTGAATTTGAATTCAAAATTTGGCGGGAATTTCCTATTCTCACCTTGTGAATTTTACTCGAGTATTTGTAGGGGATTTTGAGATGTTTATGACAGGATTATATGCTTGCCTAAATGAGAGGAGTATCATACACATTTATAGACTGAAATTTTGTGTCATAAGGGAATCTCGACAATATCAGTTGGAAATCAGGGAAGATTATACTCTCGGACATGATTTGGAAGATACGTGGAGATAAAGAAGAATTCTTCTGTAATGATCAGTATATCCTTGAGAGCATCTAGGATGTTCGATTTGACTTAGAAGATGCGAGAAAATCACGTCTGAAGGGAAGATATTATTCCCGATATATTTCTCATGAAAAATGAAATCCTGTGAAGATTAAATGAGAAGATTTGGGAGATGTTATGGGTGTATAAAAGAGTTTCGAGGGTTTCATTGAGGGCAGAGAGTATTGGGGAGAGCTTAGGATACGCAGAGAAGCCATAGAAATCAAAACAGACAAATTCTGTTGCTGCTACTGTGAAAGAGAAGAGGAAGAACATAAGGCGTCAGAGAAGTGTCGCTGATAGTGTTGTTGAAGCAGTCTTATTTCAACAGCACCTGAAGTCCGTTCTTTTTTCATGTTTTCTTTTTTTTAATTCTGCAACGCAGAGAACACTTCTCTGTAATGCTTATAAGCGTATCAAATCTCATGTGTTACTATTATTTCACCATTGTAAGCACCTTTTGAGCTATGAAATATGTTTTTGAGGGTTTTTCCAATACAATGAGGAGCTAAACCCCATCTCTGAGGCGACGAAGGAAGCTAATTTTCCAAAATTATGTGGTAATATTTATTTAATTAATTTATGCAATTCATTTATGATTAATTGCCTTGGTTAAAAATTGTTTAACGATTTTTGTTAAGCAATTGAGATTTCGTTAGATGGTACATGCTTTGGCCTAGGTTTTAGATGTTCCATGCTTTTGTTATACAATTGTTCTTTTGAAAATCTACTTGTTGCTATATTTTAGAATCGAACTAAATGTAAAATTGCATAATTATAATTATTGAATTTAATCACTTTAAAAATTGGAAAATAGTGGAATCCTAGCCTCAGTCTCAACTTTGTTATCAATTTTATTTGAGTTTTGCTATTTTTAGTCTTAGAAATTAGATTTAAAAACAAATCTTCACAAGTCTTGAACGAACTTTATTTACCACTATTACAACACATCAATTTTTGGCACCGCCGACGCGGACTTGTTTTTAGAAATATTTTTAGACTAATCAGTTTAGTTAGATTTTTATTTTATTTTTATTTTTTCCCGTTTGGTATTTTCTATTCTTTTCAGATTTGAAGCGAAACTAAAAAGAAAAGGAGAAAGTGCTATAAAAAGAAAGTAGAGCCAAAGAAGGAAAGAAAAGAGGATTCTGAAAGGAGTGAAGAAGATTTATTTTTATTTTTAGATTTATTTTTAGATATATTATTTTATTTTATTTAGTTTTTTATTTAGTTTTTATTAACTGTATTAGGGTTTGGCTGTAATTTTTGTAATTTTTCTTCTTTTATTGGACACTTTTGAACTTTGGACTTTATTATTAATTTTTAAACCCTGTGGAAGGGTATTTAAATATAAACTGAAACAGGGAAGGACGACAATTACGATATTGTCTCGGCCCCTCGGGTTCGTACACTAACACAGGAGTTGGTGGCCCGAGTCGACTACAACCGATTCATCCCCCGTCTGGTACGGGAGGTAAGACTCGATTAACCCCATGAATCCCCTGCAAGTGGGTTTACTGTATTCCTTCGTATGCATATATGTTGAGGAATTGAATACGGATTTATTTTCTAGTAAAGGGCAAGGATTGGCCATTTAAGATAAGGACTCGGATTTTATCACCGTTTCCTTCTTGCCCGCCTTAGGAACACGTTACCTAACGTGAACCTAATCCTTAAAATTTGACTAGAAATAAGACCGATAAGGTATCGAGCTTATTGGAAAATCATTCAAAAGGACTCTATTGGTTAATTTGTTAGCCTAACTTAAGGTCCAGGAATATTATTCTAAGTTGATTAGAGCCGCCCAATAACCCAGGGAAAATTTGCCAAAGAGGCAGGGTTATCAAAGCTCCTTAGAGCTTATCCTGTTTTTATTCGACTTAATCTAATTCAGATCGTTCTGAGAGATTTGCTAAAACAGTAACTAGTTGCATTTTGGAAGAATAGAAGCTGGTCTAGAAACAATCTAAGTGGAGTCATCATGTTTTTTGTTTGCTAGATTCAATAGGTTTGATTTGGTTGAGTCGGTCTTGTTTGTGTTTGTTTAAAACTCCCTTCCGATTAGGAGTTTTTACATGCCCAGTGAGCGTGCCTGGAGAAGAGATTCTATGGTCATTTGATCAGTGAAGGAAATAGAAACTCTGCCTTTGAAATTGAGAATTTAGGAAACCCTTCTTTTGAGAGCCGAAACTTTAGTTTTGAGAATTTGTCTCTTAGTGAGGAAGTTATTCCTAATTTTCTAGTTGTGCCAGAAATGGCAACCTTGAAAGATTTGTTGAATCTTACTAGGAATTCTCGTCCATCATGTATCAAGTTAGCTGAAACTCAAGCAAACTATGAGTTAAAACCTGGGACCATACAAATGCTCCCACTCTTCTTAGGAAAAGAAAATGAAAACCCGTACTTTCACATTAGGGGCTTTGAAGAAATATGTAGTACCCTAAGAATCCACAACCTGTCTGATGAAGCTTTGAAACTTAGGTTATTTCATTTTTCCCTAAGAGACAAGGCCAAATCTTGGTTATATAGTTTGCCATCTGAATCCATCGAGACATATGAACAACTTACCACTGCCTTTTTATCTAAATTTTCCCTAGGCACAAAATATCATCTATTAGGCAGGAGATTTCCACATTTGCGCAGCAAGAGGGAGAATCCTTGTATAGGTATTTGGAAAGGTTCAACGATTTAATAGAACAATGTCCCCAACACGGTTTAGAAAAGCTTAGACTAGTCCAAATCCTTTATGAAGGGCTAGATTATCCAACAAGGACCATGGTTGAGTTATTGTGTTCAGATAATTTAGAGAGTAAAACTATTGATGAGGCAATGACATTTTTGAATGAAATTTCCGAAAAGACCCATCAACGGGAATGTAGTAAGGAACCCCAGAGAAAAAATTTACTGAGCAAAGGTAATGTCAACAGGGTAGAGGGAATTCTTGAATCAGATGCTAAAATTACAGCTATAGCAAAAAGGTTAGAAGCCTTAGAATTAAGTCAATATAGTTGTGGAATAGAACCCAAGTCATATTAGGAAGGAAAGATTGTTGAAGACCAAGCACATGCTTTTTACAATAATACTATATATGATAACCGTCAGAAGTTTGACCCATATTCACAAACCTATAACCCTGGTTGGAGAAACCATCCAAATTTTTCTTGGTCTAAGGGCCAAAATCAAGGTCAGTCTAGTAACCCTCAGGTTCCCCCAGGTTTTGGTTATACTAAGAATTCTTCTGGACCAACACAATTTCAGAGTCCGTTAGAAAAGACGGTCATGAGTTTAGCAGAGTCTGTCACCTCGTTAACTAATCACAATGCTAAGTTTCAGCAATTGGTTGAACAAAATGTAGAAGACAATAAACATATGATCCAGGCTAACTCTCAGGCTATTTTACGATTTACGAACCCAGTTTAGTCAGTTGAATAAATCGCTGAGAGAAAAAGGAAAGTTCCCTAGTCAACCACAACCCAACCCTAGAGGAGTTCATGAGTTATCTTCTGGTGAGATATCCTCAAACCATGTGAATTCAATTAAAACCCTTAGGAGTGGTAGAGCGGTAGATAATAAGGTAACCTTACCCGATAATGAACATGTTGTAGTTCACCCTTCTTAGCCTATAGTTGAAGAGACTGATAAAGTCTCTAAAGAGTCCAATGCGGTTCCCGTTGAACCTGATTTTGTGCCCAAAGCCCCATTCCCACAACTTCTAGTACCAACTAGGAAGGAATCCAACTTTAATGATATATTGGAGATTTTTAAGCAAGTCAACATCAATCTTCCTTTATTAGATGCAATTAGGCAGATTCCTACTTATGCCAAGTTACTTAAGGATTTTTGTACGCGAAAGCAAAAGCTTAATTTACAGAAAATAACCTTTATAGCTAGTCATGTGAGTTCAATTATCCAGAACAACACAACTTCTAAGTACAAAGACCCAGGTTCCCCTACCATTTCTTGTACCATAGGTAACTACCATGTGGAGAAAGCGTTACTTGACTTAGGAGATAGTGTGAACTTACTTCCATATCATGTGTACCTCCAGTTAGGACTTGGTGATATAAAACCTACCCAGATAACACTTCAGTTAACTGATAGGTCTGTTAAAATTCCTCTCGGTATTGTCGAAGATGTTTTTATTGAGGTCGATAGGTTTATTTATCCTGTGGATTTTGTTATCCTATATGCCAAACCTGCTCCTGACCCAGAAAACCAGATACCTGTGGTATTAGGTCGCCCGTTTTTAGCTACATCTAATGCGATCATTAATTGTCGAAATGGTATAATGAATTTATCTTTTGGTAATATGACTATTGAACTGAATATTTTCCATATTAATAAGCAACCCTATGAGTTAGATGACACGTGCATTGAAGAGGTGAATATGATAGAAACATTAGTTCAGGAGTCATTACCAAACATCTTATCTGAAGATACACTAGAGAATTATTTAACCCATTTTGGCTTAGATTTTGGCGATATTAGCACCATTGATCAAGTGAATGCTCTATTAGACTCTACCCCTGTGTTAGATACTAATAGATGGAAAGTTAAGTTCGAACCACTACCAGTTTCTAATTCGACCTCAATTCCTTCTTTAGAAGAGCCTCCTAAGTTGGACCTCAAACCATTGCCAGATACTCTGAAATATGTGTTTTTAGGCCCATCCGAGACCTTACCTGTAATTGTAGCATCCTACTTGGATAGTGATCAGGAAAGTAGGCTAGTGATCGTACTTCAAGACAACAAGGAAGCTTTAGGGTGGACCTTAACAGACATTAAGGATATAAGTCCTACTGTTTGTATGCCTCAGATTCATTTAGAGGATGACACCAAACCTTCTAGGGAGATGCAACGTCGATTGAACCCTAACATGAAAGAAGTAATTCCAACTGAGGTGATTAAGTTGTTAGATGCGGGTATTATCTACCCTATTTCATATAGTAAGTGGGTCAGCCCCGTTCAGGTTGTTCCCAAGAAATCAGGTATCACTGTAGTCCAGAATGATAACCATGAGTTAATCCTAACCCGAGTGACCACAGGGTGGCGTGTTTTATTGACTATAGAAAATTAAACAAGGTCACAAGGAAGGACCACTTTCCCCTTCATTTCATCGACCAAATACTAGAACGATTATCTGGAGATAGTCATTATTGCTCGTTAGATGGCTACTCTGGTTATAATCAGATTGTTATTACCCCAGAAGACCAAGAGAAAACTATTTTTACCTGTCCCTTTTGGTACCTTTGAGTATAGACGCATGCCTTTCGGGTTGTGTAATGCACCCGCTACTTTTCAGCGGTGCATGATGAGCATATTTTTTGACATGGTAGAACGGTTTTTAGAGGTCTTTATGGATGATTTTTCAGTGTTTGGTTCATCTTTTGATGAGTGCTTGCATCATTTGACATTAGTATTGACTAGATGTAAGGAAAATAATTTAGTGCTTAATTAGGAGAAATGTCACTTTATAGTTCGATCAGGAATTGTTTTAGGGCATATCGTATCTTCTAAGGGTATAGAGGTAGACAAAGCCAAAGTTGACCTTATTAAGAATTTACAGGTCCCCAAAACCGTAAGAGATATTAGGTCATTCTTAGGGCATGCATGTTTTTATCGTCGATTCATTAAGGATTTTAGCTTGATTTCTAGACCTCTTTGCAATCTGCTTGCAAAATATGTTAAGTTTGTCTTTGATGATTCTTGTTAGAGGCTTTTGAGAAGCTTAAGACTTTACTCACTACCTCCCCCATAGTCCACACACCTAACTGGAACCTACCCTTTGAAATCATGTGTGATGCTTCAGATTATGCTATTGGTGTTGTGCTAGGTCAACGAGAAAAGAAATTACTTCATGTGATTTACTATGCTAGCAAAACTCTGAATGATGGCCAACTGAACTACACCACCACAGAGAAGGAATTGTTAGCCATTTTTTTGCCTTAGAAAAGTTTAGATCCTATCTATTAGGTTCTAAGGTCATAGTCTTTACTGATCATGCTTCTTTGAAGTATCTTCTGTCCAAGAAGGATACTAAACCTAGATTGATTAGATGGATCCTTTTGTTGCAAGAGTTTTCTCTAGAAATTAGAGACAAAAAGGGTGCTGAAAATGTAGTAGATGACCACTTGTCTAGGCTTGTCTTTGATTTCCCTGATGATTCCCCTCCTGTGAGGGATAGTTTTCCTGATGAACAACTTTTTCTTGTTTCCCAATTACCTTGGTATGCGAATATAGTGAGCTATCTTGTTACTGGTCGAATGCCTCAACACTGGGGTAAACAAGATCGTTTTAGGTTTTTAGCCGAGGTTAAGCATTTCTTTTGGGATATCCTTATCTATTTAAGTATTGTCCATACCAGATTATTAGGAGATGTATACCTGAGAATGACCAGTCCAGTATTATTTCCTTTTGTCATGATCATGCTTGTGGGGGTCATTTTAGTACTAAGAAAACCGCTGCTAAGATATTGCAGTGTGGATTCTATTGGCCTTCGTTGTTTAAAGAACCCACAATTATTACGTTACGTCTGAGCGTTGCCAGAAGTTAGGAACCATTTCCCATAGAAATATGATGCCTTTGAACCCTATTCTAGTTATTGAGGTCTTTGATGTATGGGGCATTGATTTCATGGGTCCGTATCCTAATTTTTTTGGTTATTTTTACATCCTTGTCGCTGTAGACTATGTTTCTAAGTGGGTTGAGGCGGTTTCGTGTAGAATAAATGAACACAAGGTTGTGGTCCAGTTTTTGAATGATACCATATTTGCACGTTTTGGTACACCGCGGGCTATAATTAGTGATGGAGGGTCGCACTTTTGTAATCGACCATTTAGGATTTTGATAAAGAAATATGGTATTACCCACAAAGTAGCTACCCCATATCACCCACAAACTACTGGTCAAGTAGAGGTTTCCAACAGGGAGATAAAACGTATTTTAGAGAAAAAAGTTTATCCTAATCGGAAAGACTGGTCATTGAGGCTTACTGATGCCTTATGGGCTTACCGTACTGCGTTTAACACCCCCATTGGAATGTCAACTTATCGTCTAGTTTTTGGCAAGGCATGTCACCTACCTGTCGAGATAGAGCATAGAGCATATTGGGCTGTAAAGCAACTTAATTTTTCGCTTGACAAGGCGGGAGCTCACAGGAAGCTCCATCTCAATGAGTTGGACGAGATTCGTAGAGATGCATAAGACAGTGCTAAGGAGTATAAGAACAAAATGAAACTTGTGCATGATAGAAATATTTTAAGAAAGTCATTTTCTCCGGGTCAAAAAGTTTTTCTGTATGATACCCCTTTTCATCTATTCCCCGGGAAGTTACACTCTCGGTGGAGGGTCCTTTTATAGTCCGCATTGTTTATCCTCATGGTGCTATTGAGATTGAGACACTGGATGTAGTAGTTCTTCAAAGGTTAAAGGTCAGAGATTGAAACCCTTTTTAGAGCCTTTTCCTACAGGTGATGTTGAAGAGGTCCCTCTGGAGGACCCTACTTACCTTGATTGACCATCAAGGATGTTGTTGTACATTAGTAAGATTTTGTAGGTTTTTGTTTTTATTTTTATTTTTCTGTCTTATTCTCCAACGAAGGATTGTTACGCTTCACCCAGGTACTATCTTTCTGACTTACCTTTTTATTCCCCTAGTTACCTATATTTTTGATATTGCACTTTAATTTGAAACATTGAGGACAATGTTAGGTTTAAGTTTGGGGGTAAGGGAGAAACTTTTAGTTGAAATAATAAAACTCCAAACTTTAGAAACTTGTGAACAATTCAGGGTGACACTAACCATTCAAGGTAGATGGAAACTTAGCTCTTTATCTATATGAATTGGTGTTCCCAGCTAAATCGTCTATTCATAAAAGGATACCTAGCTCAGGTGTTAGAAATAACATGATACTTATCACCATATCTCGGAATCTATCTTGACCATATCACTTTCTGTTTTTATTTTTGTAATTTTTGTGTATCTCTAAGTGATTTGGTGGGGCACCAGTATCAAATTGTTATCACCGCCAAGATGAAGTGTTTGAGATCAAGCCCCATTATTGAATTATTTATACCATTATTAAAAAAAAAATTAACACTTTGATAGCAATATATGTGTGTTTTCCCTATCTCCGTCGCCTAAGCAAGCGTGGAATGCAGGATCCATGAGAACTATCATGTACGATGCTGATAAGGAGCATGCGCTTGGATTCATTTAATCCAATCATGTTGTCAATACAATTAAAATATTTTCAATAAATCGACCGCTGGGACCCTTGTATATACCAGCTGAGTCGATATTAGTTTAAGGAATAAGACTAGTGGGAGAGCATATCAAGCCATTCATCCTGGCACTGAACTTCAGAAAGATATGGGAAACACCGTTCACCTTAGTTAACACGCGCAAACTTCATTTTGTTTATATCCATCTTTTAAATCTTTCCATGTGATTGTACTTTGATAGAATCTGAGTATCGTGGCTGAACAACTATTTAAGTAGAGTTTTGAATTCTTGTATGAATTTAGTACGCTGAGTGAAAACTCGTGTACATCAATTGGGCTCATATAGGGTAATGATTCTTATAGGTGGAGAATTTAGTATGCCAACTAAATAGTTTGTTTAATTTCTATCCTCAATTGTTCACAAGTAGCTAGAGTTTGGAGTAAAGGTTTTGTGGGTACACCTCTTGTAAACCCTCACGAGACTACAACTCGTCCGATAGGGACACCTATGGGTTTAAAGGCTTATTGCACACGCTAAGTGCAATCGCGATGCCTGCGAAAGTGAATTAGTATTTTCTAGATTAGATTTGCTCGAGGACTAGCAAATAATAAGTTTGGGGGTATTTGATAAACACATTTATGTGTCTAATTTTCTCTCAACTTTTATAGTGTTGGAACTCATTTTGTACTAATATTGTGTTTTTATGTATTTATAGGTATTTTCGGAACGATCCGAATTAGATTAAGTCGAATTGAAACAGGATAAGCTCTAAGGAGCTTTGATAACCCTGCCTCTTTGGAAATTTTTCCTTAGGTTACAAGGCTGCTCGAGTCTACTTAAAATAATCTTCCTGAACTTTTAGTTAGGCTAACAAAGTAACCAATATAATCCTTTTGAATGACTTTCTTATAAGCTCGTTACCTTATCGGTCCCTTTCTAGTCAAATTTTAAGGCTTAGGTTCGCGTTTGGTAACGTTCTCCTAAAGCGGGCAAAACGGAAACGGTGATGAAATCCAAGTCCTTATCTTGTATGGCTAGTTCTTGCCCTTTATTAGAAAAGTAAATCCGTATTCATGCCATCAACATATATGCACAAGAAGGAGTCCAGAAAAACCACTGACAGGGGATTCGTGGGTGGTTAGTGTCTTACCTCCCGTTCCAGATGGGCGATGAACCGTTGAAGTCGACTCGGGACACCAACTCTTATGTCAGTGTACGAACCCGAGGGGCAGAGACAATATCGTAATTTTCGTCCTTCCGTGTGCAATTTATATTTAATTACCCTTCTGTAGGGTTTAAAATAGTATAGTCCATAAATCCATAGCCAAAGTCCAAAAATAAAAAAAACACAGAGAATTACCAAAAATAATTATAAAAATAGTAAGAATTTCCAACTATAATTCTCTAAAAAGAAAAAAAAATAAAACCCTAAAAAAATTAAAAAAAATTAACTAAAAAATCTTCTTGTCTTCTTTATCCGTTCTTTTAGATTAATCTTTGACTCTAAGTCTTTAATCAATCAATATAATATTTGGCTCCAATTTCTTTTTGATCCAAAACCTGTAATACAAAGAAACATACCAAAGAAACGTAAAATAGAACAAATAAAAATAAATAAAATAAAATAAAAATCTAATTAAACTAACTAAACTAAAAAGTAAACCTAACAACAAGTCTGCGTCAGCTACGCCAAAAATTGATCGTTTTAGAAAAGTAGTAAAAATGTGTCCGTCCGCTGAGACTTGTGAATATTCGTTTTAGACCTAATTCTGAATTAAACTAGAAAATAAGTAAAATATTTTAACAATATTGGGAAGAACTGGAACTCATGATTCCACCAAAATCACTTCTGATTGATTTCTACAATGTTTTTTTAACAATTATGGCTCTTTTATTGACTTTGTTTCTTTGCCAAATGTAGATTTCTAAAACATTAACTGTAAATCATAAGCATGGCGCACAAAAATCTCTTAAGTCACAGCATACACCATCAAACAAAATCACAACTAATTAAGAAAAATCATAAATCAATTAAAAATCAATTGCAAAAGTCATAAAGAATCAAAAATAGTTACCTTTCATTCATGAAATATGGCTTCCTCTATTGTCCCAATGGTTGGGTTTACCTCATCATGCTCAAAAAACTTTCAAAAGATGTGTACATGGCACAAAAAATACTTCCTCCGTTTCAGGAAAAGAGTTACTTTCTCTTTAAATTTTTGTTCCAACAAAAGAGTTACTTTCATTTTCAATATAACAAACTTTTAAAACTACTCTTATTATTTTAAGAAATATTATTATTCTCATTATAAGGATATATGTAGTATTAAACTTTTTGTTAGGGTAAATCTGGAAATAAATTACAAAAGTTATTCTCTCTCATCTTGTCTTAACAATTGTGCAAATAGGAAAAGTAACTTTTTTCCTGAAACGGAGGGAGTATTAAAAAGATAAAAAGAAGCTAAAAATAATGTAACATGGAATCTGCAACGTTTTCTGGACGTTACAGATTAACTGTTGTAATGGAGATTAAAGATAAATGTTACAAAACGAAGATAAACGTTGCAAAACGGTTGAAGAAACCATGACAGAATGGTTGAAGAAACCGTCGCCTTATCTTTGTTCTTCGTCTTCTTCAGCAGCAGCAGCAGAATTTCACCTAGAATGATTTTTCTTCGCTCTGTTGGCCTTTGAGCTCAACCCAACCTCCCTATCATATTTTGTGACTCAAACAACCTTTTTTATACCCAACAGGATCAAGAAATCTCTAAGAGAATTCCTTCCTTGGATTTTCCAGCCGAGCCTCTCCCTCTCTTTTTTTCGATCTCTCTTTGCTTTTATAGGTTTTGTAAACCTAATACCTTATCCTGATTCGATAAGGACTAAAAATATAATCCAAAACCAACTCAGAATCGTGTAAATCCAAATTTGGGAGGGATTCTATTTCCGACGATTAGCTCAGCTTCTTCTTCGCTAGACATCAAGGATCCAATCTTCACACGAGATTGACCTCCTTTACTGGCTCGACTGCTATGAAAGCTGATTTTTGTGGTCCCTAAGGAGACTCATGTTGTAATTTCTATGGGAGTGGGGGTTTCTCCTCACAATTGATGGTTTTCTCACCCTTTTGGACATCATGTTCCTCCAAAGATTTGGCAATCGCCTTATCGATCTCGGCTTGTTCACGCTTATCTCTAAATTTTCTTCGCTTTGACCGTTTTCTTCTTCAGCTTCTTCGTGCATATGGGTGCTCATGTAGTTGCAATATGTTGTTTCTTCTGTATCCCCGAGGACCTCGGCTATCCCTCCAGGCGTTGGGAACCGTATTCGTTAGTGATATATCGAAGCAACTCCTTTGATGCTGGATACCCAAGACCGTCTGATGATGGCATGGTATGATTACTTGACATCTACAACACATAAAGTGGTGATAGTTTTTACCATTCCCAAATCGATCTTTTGAATGATTTATCCCTTCGGTTTTGATGCTGCCCCGTTGAATCCATAGATCGTATAGGTTGATGGTATCAAATCTTCGTCCGTGAGCTTTATCTGCTTGAAAGTGTCGTAGAAAAGGATCTCGACCGAACTTCCTCCGTCCAACAGAATTTTTGGCATGACAATACTTTCAACCTTCATCGTGACTACTAAAGGATCGTTGTGGATTTTCCCATTTAAGGGCACATCTTTAGCTGAGAAATAAACGGGTTGTAACATCCATGGCTCCATTGGTTCATCTGTAATAACACTGAAAATTTTCTTACCTTGCTGATTTCTCTTGTGAATTCTTTTCATGATTGTGCTTTTGAAGTCTGGCTTTGTTATTTCTGAGTGCGTGATGGTGTTGCACCCAAGATATGGGACTCCTCCCCCGATGGTGACATGATGCACTTGACTTTCTTGATCTGGTTTGCTGACGAATTGTTACAGATTTCCTTCGTCTATCAAATGCTGGATTTCATTCTTCAAAATATGGCAATTGTTAGTAGCATGACTTGTATTCCTATGAAATTCTTACCACCCTCGATCTTGACCAGGTATCGCAGGTATAGTTCCTCGGTTGAAGGGATAGATCACATCGCTCCTTTTTTCTATCTCGACCAGGATTTCTTCAGGCGTGGCATTGAGAGTGGTGTATGTCTTGTTTTTGAATAATTGTCTTCTCCACGTGTTGTTACATCTTCTTCCTCCTTGGAATATGTGATGGGGTTGATATCCTTCATTTAATGGTGCGTAGGAGCTTTGTGCTTGTGGTTTGCTTGTTTGGTTTGATGGGGCGGTTGGAATTGTTGGGATTGGTTCCACAAGGTTTGCTCGGACATTTTTGTTTTTAATGCGGTTTTCACTGCTGATGCCTGAATCTCTTTTAATGAGATGTAGTGCTCCTGGATATCTCGTAGGGCTCCTAGATTTATCGGGATGTTATTAAACTGCTTGACAAAGATTAGGTCGCTCTTCCTAAGGCTGACTAGGAAACCTTGGATTTGATTTTCTTCGGAGACTTTTCCTACCTCAGCACATAGCTTTCTCCATCCGTTTACCAGATTTCGGAGGCTTTCGTCATTTTCTTGTCGGAGTGCATAGATTTGGTCGACCCCCGGTCTCAACGAACTGTTGTGCATATATTCTTCTAAAAATGTTTCAGATGGCTCCTCAAAGCTGGAGATGGATCGCTTTGGTAACGTGTTGAACCATGTGAGGGCTTCCTCTGTCAATCTGGATGGGAAAAACTTACATAAGATTACGTCGTGTTTGCTACAGGGTGGAAATGACTTCCTGTATACGCGAATGTGCTAGACTGCATTGTCTGTTCCGTCAAAGATAGACGTGAACGTTGGTATCGAGCATTTTGATGGAATCTGGGCTTGCATTAGCTCCTTAGTGAATGGGGTTCACTCCGCTTCTATCATGACCTTGGAGAGGCGGTTTCCTTGCTTCAGACCTCGCATTTCGTTGTACATCGCTTCTATTTTGCTCACCATCTTCTGCTTTTGCTCTTTCTTTTCGAAAGGTTCTTCATAAATTTTTTTATACTTGTACTTCTTTCCTCGGGCATGCTTTGGTTCTAGGTCTCGTAATTCTTTCGTCATTTCATCTTCGCCGATAAAGATCCGATCTTTCTTTGCCTGAATATCTCGATTTTTTTTATCTAAACTCAATTATTTGCTTCTAGCTCACGGATCTTCTCTTCTTGTTGCTTTTGAAGTTTTATAGCTTCCTCTACCGTGGTAGTTTCTTCTGTATTGACGATTTTATTATTTACGCTTGTCAGGGGAGTTCCTGGTATATCTTCGTCTTTATCTTCGGTCTCATCTTCTTTTGTTGCTTCTATGATCTTTGTCGTCTCCTCCAATGGTGTTTCTTCGTCCGATTTCGTGTCCGAGCTTGTGAGTCCATCTTGGGGTGTTTCTTCAGTTGCAGATTCCCCTGGTCCGCTTTCATTGCTTTTCCGCTTACGCTTGTAAGTTCTAACCTTTTCCACTACGTTTCCTTCATCCATCTTTTACCTAAGATTCAAGAGGAAAAGAAGGAAAATTTTATTATTTTGCCTCTGCAACTAGGTTTTTTACTTTTTCTGAGAAGTTAGTTATGGATAGAACAAAGAACTTTTTGGATTTACAAATGCAACATCATTTTTACCGTTAATCCCAAAACAGGTTTTTTCTTTGAAAACAAGAAAAAATTTATTCTACACCTGCGCCACCATTTTCAGTGGTCCCTTTTGCTGGACTAAGGTTAGGTCTATTTACCGTCTCCTTCCTTTTATTTAAAGTAAATCAAATTTCGCAGTGAGTTGTGGCTTGACCTAATTTTTGGTGAAGAAATTCAAGGAAGACTCATATATTTTAGGGTTTTTCCCCATTAGAGGGGAAAAAAATTTAAAAAACACAAGCCCCCTCCTTGTTTGAAGTTTCTGCTCTTAATCCTTATAAGCCTTTATCGAGTGTTAGCGTATTGCTACTCTTTCGGTCTTATGTTAAGGATGAGCTAAGTTTTAAACATATCCTTAGGGTTTCTCTTGATAAGAAATGCCGAGTGTAAATTAGAGCAAACAACTGTTAACCACAAGGTTTTACTGACAGATCTAGTAACACTCATTGTTTCTAGCGCCAAATTGTAGTAGCCATTTTTCTAGCTACACAACCAGATAAGTATATAACTTTTGATGTAAACTGATGAATGAAAATGCACATAGTGAATCATAACAAGTACTTTTAACAAGAGAGACTTTCTTACCTAAGACAGTTTAAGACTTGATGAAATTTTTATTGATGAAGATGTTATTACAAACTTAGTTTCTTAGCATTGGGATGACCTATTGTACCTCTCAGTACGGGAAAAAACCTTAGCCCTTTACAAAGATTACTTGGATATTTATAAATAGGGATGCTTATACACGGTGTTATCCTACGAGCATGGTGCGTCCTATTTGATGTTTTATCCTATGTGGCAATCATTATCTTTCTTTTTATTCGCACGAGTGGATCTCCGTTCTAGCATACTTTGATCTCGCGCAGGTGTTCCTCGATCTCGCCTTGGTTGTTA
>JAJJMC010011034.1:1236514-1251747 GCA_023531435.1 Papaver californicum | reverse complement strand
CCCACACACACACACACAAGTTTGCAGGTAATCCTGAACTAATTAACATGGCATTCATCATCTCCTTAAGGGTTCGGTTCTTCCATTCAGCCACACCATTAGATTGTGGTGAATAAGGAGGGGTTACTTCGTGTATAATGCTGTGTTCTATGCAAAAATCTCCTATGGGAATTACATACTCACCACCACGGTCATACCTAACAGTTTTAATGGTATCACTTATTTGGTTTTCAACTTCTAGTTTATACATCTTAAAGGCTTCTAAGGCATCATCCTTACCTTTAAGAAAATATATGTGATAGTACCTCGTACAATCATCTATAAAAGTGACAAACCATTTCTTACCACCTCTAGTTTGAATTGATTTCATGTCAAATAGGTATGAATGAATTAATTCTAAGGGTTTAAAATTTCTTTGAACATTTTTTCTAAAGGATTTTTTAGCATATTTTGATTCTACACATACTTCACATTTATGTTCATTATCCAAACTAAATTTGGGTATGCAGCCTACGCTATCCAGTTTATGCATTGACTTATAATTTACATGTCCAAGTCTACCATGCAAAACATTTAATGAAACACAAACATAAACAGAAGAATCAAGTTTATTCATTTCATCAGAGGTTATATTAAGTTTATAGAGACCCTTAGTCTTATAACCCTTACCTACATAATCCTTACCATTAGTGACAACAACTTTTCCAGATTCAAAAACAAGTTTAATACCCTTATCATCTAATACACCTTAAGAAACAAGATTTTTGCATATGTCCGGAACATGAAGATCTTCATTCAATGTGAGAGTCTTGCCAGAAGTGAGCTTTAGCCCAACTTTGCCTTTTCCTGCAACTTGTGCTGCAGATGAGTTACCCATGTAGAGTTTCTCCCCTTCCCCTACCTTCTGATAGGAGGTGAACATATCTTTGTTTCCACAGACATGCGTGGTAGCACCAGATTCTACCCACCAGTCTCTCACATTGGTTACCAAATTAACTTCAGACACCGTACCAGAAAACTTGTTCTTGTTGTTTTCAACCAAATTAGCATTGTTTTTCTTATTATTAAAGTGCTTACGTTTTCTACAATGTATTTTCATATGGCCAGGAGTTCCACAAAAAAAACAAGCACCTTTAATTTTACCAATGCCAGATTTGGGTTTCTGAAATATACCTTTCTTGTGATAACTAGGATTAGGGTTGCGTTTGCTGCTCTCACCCTTTTCAGTATTGGAAGACTTGTGTTCAATTACATGAGCCTTGTTGGACATGTCCCTTGCAGAAGATACGTTCTTGTCTTTGGAGCACAATAACTCTTCCACTTGAATCTTCTAGCCAAATAAACCATACCGACTTCACCCGTTTCATGTCTCAATCTACGTTTGTATTCAGACCAGGAAGACGGTAATTTCTCAATCACAGCAGACACTTGAAAAGTTTCATCTATCACCATGCCTTCAGCAAGAATTTCATTGATAATATACTGAAGTTCAAGGAATTGATCAACCACAGATTTTTCATTCGATATTTTATATTCCAAGAACCTAGATACCAAGAATTTCTTACTTCCAGCAGTTTCATCTTGGTATTTTGCCTCTAAAAAAACCCATAGATCAAAAGCAGAAAAGTTCTCTTTTGCATTATAAAAATCATACAGTGCATCTTCTAAACAATTCAGAATATGATTTTTAGCCATATAATTCTGCCTAACCCAACTTTCCAAATCCTTTTCATTTCCAGCATCATTCAAACCTCCATCAAAAGATTTTAGAACAAGTTCATCTAACATATGAAAACTCAGAAAAAACAACATCTATGATTGCCATCTTTTGAAATCCTTCCCACTGAATTGTCCTCTGTCAACATCATTTTTACCCATTGTTACAGAAGAAGTGTTATTGTGTTAAGATTGTTGTATCTGCAACAATAAAAATACTAAAACAGAAGATGTTAACGTTAATAAAATCTCTAAATTGATTTGCACACAAAGGACAGAGCCACCTGCTCAGCAAATTGTCTTTAACATAATAGTCCGCGGGTACTCCTCAAGAATGAGAGATGTTATACCCCCACATCAAAGATGTGTCCAGGATAGAACTGCCCGTTATGATTTGTATAAGCACAATACAAATCACCCACTCAAATGAACTTAACATCAAGATAGATTACGTAAGGGAAGTAAACAAGCATTGCGCAAAACAAAGGAAGAAGAGGGGAAAAGAAGGCAGGATAGTAGCTGCTTCTGGTGTGTTTTGGAAAGGAGAATTCAACTTCAATTTATAGGAAAAGATGGGGAGTGAAATCAGTGCAGCAATTAAGAAAAATAAATTTTCTAATTAATCAAAAATTTATGTGCGAATTGATTAATTACTGGTAAGAAAACGGGCAAAAATTATCTCGACATTATGACACATAAAGTTGTAAAAAAAAATTGGTAAGAAATTTATACTCGTCGGGTTAGGCACCCCCCTACATTAAAGACAAAATTTAATTTAATTTTAAATTCTTTAAGAAAATAATTCAAAAATATTTTGTCCAAAAAGATAAGTCTTGGTTGACCCACACTCGTACCCGAACCCGAACTCAAGCCCGAGCCCGGCTTGCTCGCCCGACTGATCAGACGGACGGCTGCGGCGTGCGTGCTTCGGTGCGAAGCACCGTGCGTGTGTGAAATGTGTGGTTGCACCAACTAGCCATAGCCTAAGTCCTCTCCCTTACAAAAAAGTGTGTTAACCCCTAAGGGGCCTCCCTTAAATGCAAATTTCTAAGTAATATGAAGAAGTAACATCTTTAGTCTCTCCTATGTGAGACTAAAGGTTTCATTCACAAATAGTGAAAATGAGCTAGTTTCCTTAGTGACCCATTGGTCCTAAGTTCCAATTAATCCAAGACCAAAAACAAAACAAATAAGATCATTTTCTCCAACAATCCCCCACATGAATGAAAACCCGATGAAAATCAGAAATCAGAAAGCGAGAAATACCACTATAGGCAATAGGTGTCCATAAGGTCTTGAACCTTTGCTTAGTCAGAAATTACCGGAACTACTTGATGGACAGTGAATGCTATGTATTGAACTGCCATCGTTTGTAGTTCATCAATAACTTCCACGCGTGATATCACTCTAGGTGCTTTCAAGTTCGTGTCGTTGTGTCCATTTTGGCCCTGGACGTATCCCGTTTCTTAGAATGCTCTATAGAATCAGCTCAATTCTCATAGAAAGGGACCCACTTCCACATTCAGATAGGTGAGTTCCATTTAAGAGTGTTTACTGCTACACACCACTTTAATCTTAAATTGAAACTATAAAACTCATTAAGACTTAATAAAAGTCATCCTTCACATGCAGTCACACTATCACGTCTACACCATAGGGAAGGGACAGATCTCTGATAGTGTTTCATTTAACCCCCCACAAATTAGTTGTCTCATTCAAAACCTTTATCTTGGGATCTCCAGTCAGTAAGGTTGAGTATCCTTCATGGAAAGTTTATTTAATGAGCTTAAGCCCCATCCCTCTCGATGCATTACTAACTATCTCCTTGGATAAACCTTTCGTCAAAGGGTCCGCGATATTTTCCTTAGACCTCACAAAGTCAATAGAAATAACGCCAGTTGAGATTAGTTGTTTCAGCAAATTATGTCTTCTAAGAATGTGTATAGACTTCCCATTATAGTTGTTGTTTTTAGCATTAGCTATTGCAGCTTGATTATCACAATGTATAGATATAGCTGGCACAGGCCTATGTCAGAGAGGAATTTCTTCTAAAAAGCATCTTAGCCAAGCGGCTTAATCTCCTACTTTATCTAACGCAATAAACTTCGATTTCATAGTTGATCGAGTTATACATGTCTGTTTGGAACTCTTCCAAGATACAGACCCTCCTGCTAGAGTGAAAACATATCCACTTGTAGACTTAGACTCCTGTGAGTCTTATATCCAGTTTGCATCACAAAATCCTTCAAGGACTGCAGGGTATCTCTCATAATTTAAATAAATGTTCAAAGTGTACTTCAAGTACCTCAGCACTCTAATAAGTGCATCCCAATGCTCCTCGGATTACATGTATACCTACTCAACCTACTAATAGCATAAGCAATATCCGGTCTCGTACAATACATCAAATATATCAGACTTCCTATAACACGTGAGTATTCAAGTTGTGAAACTCCATTTCCCTTATTCTTTTTGAGTCTACAACAAGGATCATACGGAGTACAAGCAGGTTTACAATAAAAATACTAAAACAGGAGATGCTAACATTAATAAAATCTCTGGAATTATTTGCACACAAAGGACAGAGTCACCTGCTCAGCAAAATGTCCTTAACACAACAGACCGCGGGTACTCCTCAAGAATGAGAGATGCTATACCCCCACATCGGAGATGTGTCCAGGATAGAACTGCCCGTTATGATCTGTATAAGCACAATACAAATCACTCACCCAAACGAACTTAACATCAAGATAGATTACATAAGGGAAGTAAACAAGCGTTGCGCAAAACAAAGCAGAAAGAGGGGAAAAGAAGGCAGGATAGTAGCTGCTTCTGGTGTGTTTTGGAAAGGAGAATTCAACTTCAATTTATAAATCAGTGCAGCAATTAAGAAAAATAAATTTTCTAATTAATCAAAAATTTATGTGCGATTTGATTAATTACTGGTAAGAACACGGGCAAAAATTATCTCGACATTATGACACATAAAGTTGTAAAAGAAATTTTTTGGTAAGAATTTTATACTCGCCGGGTCAGGTGCCCCCCCCCCCCATTAAAGAAAAATTTTAATTTATTTTAAAATTCTTTAAGTAAATAATTCAAAAATATTTTGTCCAAAAAAATAAGTCTTGGTTGACCTGCACCCGGCCCGCCTGACCGGACGGACCAACTAGCCCATAGCCTAAGTTCTTTCCCTTACGCAAAAGTGTGTTAACCCCTAAGGGGCCTCCCTTAGATGCAAATTTCTAAGTAATATGGAGAGGTAACATCTTTCGTTTTTCCTATGTGGGACTAAAGGTTTCATTCACAAATAGTGAAAATGAGCTATAGTTTCCTTAGTGACTGTTGATCCTAAATTCCAATTAATCCAAGACAAAAAACAAAACAAATAAGATCATTTTCTCCAACAGTAGTTGATGTTGTTGGTTCGATATTAGATTTTCCTATTGCTTCTGCTATTTTTACCAAAGAACTTGCCCATCTTCTGTTGTTTCTGCTTATTCATTTAGTAATTCATTTTCCTCCACACCGAGAAAAGAAATTTAATGGCAGTAGACAATCGTTCGCAGCAAATAATTTTGTAAAAAGAACTTTCAAGTATTTCTAACCTCTGAAGTATTGGATTCCGTGGATAGGAAAGGATAATTTTATCGGTTATGCTAAATTAGTTGGTTACTTCGGTTGTTAAAAAAGTATTTGAAAAAACCTTGAATGTTTAAACAGTATCAAATTTTAACAATTTTCTGATCTCGGAAGTTTAAAATCCAGGGGTATATACCTAATTATATGCCAGCATGATTGTAAAAAAATCAATGAACCACTGAGAAAACTTTAAAAGTGCAATCAAGTGAGGCTCCACCGCACCACCCCTGAACCGAAGGAGCATGTTCATAAGTTTGAAAGTGTTAAAACAAAATGTCCAAGATTTAACCATTCTCTTGATATATAAAAAGCAAGAGAGGGCGTGCCGTCAGCCATGGAGGGTCCAACTCAATCCAAGCTAATTGGACACTCAGAATTATGAATGTCCCTTTCTCTTTTGTAAGCTCGACTCGAGTCAACTTTGTTGCCATCGCCTTCTTACACTTTTTCTATCAAAGAATTTTGTGAACTTTGTCAAGATACGACTTTGGGTTGTTTATCTTTTCAAAACCGAAATACAAGTGTGCTTGACTATATCTAGATATGTTCTTTTACGAATAAAAAACTGTTTGACTATACACTTACCACGAGTTTCTGGTCAGTTGCTTGAATGCCAAGTGGTGTTGTGTTCGCCACTAACTTGCACAATCTATTTGATATTTAAAATCACCAATACGCTAATTCATTCAAATCCTAATGTTTGGAATTGTTAATTTAGTTAGATCTTGAGTACAGCTTTAACAATTTTTTGCCCCGACTTTTCATAGTCTTCGAAGCTATTTGATAGAACGGTCCTTTAACATCCCTTTAGGCAACTTAAGATTTTTGTGGTGAATCTACGGAGAAAATTCCTTTGCCTATAAAGCGGCTAATAGTTATAGGTTTTCTTTTATTTTTGGTGATCATCACAACTAAAATTTAATTTGTCGAGAAATAATATTTTAAATGATAAAATGATACAGTAGATGCTTTGAAATGATACAGAGAACAAAATTGTAGTGACCATTCCATGATCAACAACAATTTTTGGTGATCATCACAACCAAAATTTAATTTGTCGAGAAATGACATTTTAAATGGTGAAATGTAGCGACCAAATTGTAGCGACCATTCCATGATCGACAACAACCAAAATTTAATTTTTCGAGAAATATAATTTTAAATGGTAAAATGATACAGTAGATGCTTTGAAATGATACAGAGAACAAAATTGTAGCGACCATTCCATGATCAACAACAACCAAAATTTAATTTGCCGAGAAATGACATTTTAAATGGTTAAATGTAGCGACCAAATTGTAGCGACCATTCCATGATCGACAACAACCAAATTTAATTTGTCGAGAAATGACATTTTAAATGGTAAAATGATACAGTAAATGCTTTGAAATGATACAGAGAACAAAATTGTAGCGACCATTCGATGATCAACAACAACCAAAATTTAATTTGTCGAGAAATGACATTTTAAATGGTAAAATGATACAGTAGATGCTTTGAAATGATACAGAGAACAAAATTGTGATGGAAATGAAATCAAAAACTGAAATTGTAAAATTAACTCAAGAGATTTAACGTGGTTCGGCAATAATTTGCTTACATCCACGGGTAATGAAAACTGGAGTTCTTATTCATCTTTCTGGGTTACAGTGGAAAATGACATAGAAGAAATCAGTTCAAAAAGTTCTCCCTTCTTTACACATTGATTTAGTATTTATAGGGATAATGAAAATGACATTTACTAAAATGCCCCTTTGCCACATGTCAATAAAGCCTGCCACGTGACGATAGAGTCCGCCACATGTCCACATAAGAGAAAAGGAGGAAGAAGGAGATAGTGCTCCCATAAGAGAAAATGAAAAGGGAGGAGGTGATAGTGCTCCCATAAAAGAAAAGGAGGAAGGAGGAGGTGATAGTGCTTTGGGTGAAACCAATTTGGGGAAGATCATGCGTCTTTATATGGCAAATAATGGTGCGGACCATGATTGCTTCAATGAATACAAAGCTTTAACAGTATAACAATGATCGGGAATGATTGTTTTATGATTAATTTCAATGGGTAATGATTAGTTGTAATGGATCAATGATTGGCCTTTAATGATTTGCATGTTTAAGTGGTCTACGGATGGAGAGTGGTGCGCTTCGAACTTGTGCGCTCCAGACTTGAGTGGTGTGGACTTGAGCTAACCAGGCTTCGGGAAATGATTTGCTTCTTTGTTATGGAAATGAAACTTTAACATTGGGAGGGAATCATTTGATTCAAAAGTTCATTTCCTTAATTGTGCTTGAAGTGCGGTCTTGCGCTCCTGTTGGCTACGAACTAACTTGAGCACTAACTTGAGCGGGAATACTTCACCAAAGTGCTGTCTCTTGCTACGGAACAAGATAGTTTTGAGCTTTGCTAGTTTGCGTTCCTGCTTGCGGACCATGGACTGTTGTGGACCAACTAATGTGCAACTGGGCTTGCGGACCATTCGAAATGTTTACTTCTCCACTTGATTTTGAATCTTGATTGGGTGCAGGAAATCTTATTATTTGCGGACGAAAATGGGCTGCAGAACTATCTAATCTTTGAATCTATGCCACGTGTTGGAATAGATTTTTGGTACTCACAATTTTCCCCCTTTTCTTAAGGTTTGTTTGTAGAACAATCCTTAAGAAAAGCATCTTGATGCCCTTCTTGTTCCGACACTCTGCGGTGCATCTTGACTTAGTATAAAACGTCTGCGCCTGGATTGTATGTTGTTGTCTTGCAGTTACTTTTTGCCTGGCTTTGTCATGATAAGAGAATGAACTTGATCCATCCAAGAATAGAATTTTGCTGCGAAACTTACATATAAGCACAGATTAGTGTAATGATATTATTTCACACATTTTAAACAGAAATGATAAATAGATTAATAAATTGTTAATCTATCAATCTTTATGAAAAAATGTATTATTGAATTTAGTATAAAAGTATAAGCCTCTCAGGAACTCAAATTCAAAGTTGTGGTGGATGGCATTTAGCCTGTCACCATTGATAAAAGGGGTGGATGGCAATTAGCCTGTCACCATTGATAATTGTGAATAAGAGCCCTTTTCATGACTTATACAAATAAAATGGTTAAAGCAAAAGAGTTTTAGATCTAAGAGATACGGGGTACTTAGCTCTTTTATGAGAGTCTTGCCAGTTGATATCACTTCGTGAGTGTAGAAGTATATGAAGAATGAATTATAAGAAGTACTAATTCTTGAATATTTGTATCGGCATAAAATATAGGAAGTATGAAGTATGAAGTATCGACCCTTGAGGAAGTAATCTTCACATAAGAAGTATGAAGTATAAACAATAGAAGTATCGATCCTTGAAGAAATATTCTTCGCAAAAGAAGTATGAAGCATAAAAAATAAAAGTATCGATCCTTGAAGAAATCTTCTGGTAATGGTTCATTTTTCCCCTTGATGCCCCCTATAAAACAACTATCAAATATATAAAATGATTAGTTTGTTGATATTTTCTTCGAGCTTTCTTCGTATATTGTTTTTGTACCTGAAATAAAATCATCAAATAAATTGGTTAATGAATGTGTAATTTGAGTCCGCAATGGTTTATTGTACCTTGGGCTCTATTGAGGGTAGACTCACATAGTAATTTCTCTCTGGCCAGGAGGAAACTACCCATGCGGACCCTGAGCATCCCCTGAATTTGGAGACGCATGATACAATAATTAACGTCATGTAGGGCATCTCTTGCTAGCGGATGTACCCAATAGTCAATATTCAAGACTTTTACATGGGTCTCCTATGAGATTTTTCCTTTATTTGCTTTACCCCGTATGAGCGCAAATTATTGTACGAATGCATTGATTCTTCCTGAGCATTCCCCTGAATTGGGTGACGCCTGATACAATAATTAATGTCATGTAGGGCATCTCTTGCTAGCGGATGTACCCAATAGTCAATATTCAAGACTTTTACATGGGTCTCCTATGAGAGATTGCATTTAATTGTTTTACCCTGTATGAGCGCAAATTATTGTACTTGCATTGAAGGTTAAGGACGGGTTATGATTAGTGTGGTTTGAGATATTGAGGGTTAATTTGTTGATGATGACCCTTGACATTGTTCGTAGTGATGCTGCTTCGGAGTGTTTTTTCACAGTCAGCTTGAAAGATAGTTTGTGCTTCAGAGTCGTCCGCAGATTGAATAGAGTACCTTGAATTGTTTGTAGCCGCAACATTCCATGCTACAAATAATCTCATGATAAACAGGATCTGTACCTGAGACAAAATGATCCTCCCATACTGGTGCAATCAGCAAAGCAGTCCATGGAAATGACCCATTATCACCCTGCGTTATCTCTTTTTAAGATTGAGTGCAATCGTATAGGAACCACTGCGAGGATTAAAACTTTTAGAGCGCGAATGAGCTACGGAATTGGAATCCGTGGAGCGGATGTGAGCGCAATGCGTAGTGTGCAGGTGAGCATAGTGCGCAAGCGATGAGTGTAGTACGCAGGTGATGAGCGTAGTGCGCAAGTGAGCTGCGGGAATGGTGCGATCCATGTTTCGGACCTAGCTGCGTGAATAGTAAGCTCCTTCTTGCGAACAAGAAATGGGTAGAGCGGGAAATGAAATACTCAAACTTCACTTCCAGACACTTTCATTGGTTGATTTGAATGTTCATTTGGGAGGGAAAGATTGTATTCTCTTCATTTGCTTCGAACTTGAGTTGTGGGCG
Source organism: Papaver californicum (assembly GCA_023531435.1). Lineage (NCBI taxonomy): Eukaryota > Viridiplantae > Streptophyta > Magnoliopsida > Ranunculales > Papaveraceae > Papaver > Papaver californicum. Next base: position 1,241,667 of record JAJJMC010011034.1, on the reverse strand, counting down.
GAGCTTTGTTCTCTTAATGGGTTGAATACTTCGAACATGAAGTGTGGGCGGAACTTTGTTCTCTTAATGGGTTGCGGACCATAAATAGCTCCGGGCTTGAGCTGTGGGAATTGTTGCGTATGAAGGGAAATGCTACAGACTCAGCTGGGCTGCTGCAATCATGGGATTGAGCTTTACTCCAACTTGGTGCACTTCATTTTATCTTGTATTTTAGCCTCTAAATGGAGCGTAATATTTAGCTCATTTTCCATCTACAAATTTGGTTTCTTCATAACATGCCCCCCAGTGCATCATTATCGCATGGCTACCGTAACTCTGAAGTGCCTTTCATAGCTTTTAGAAATGCTTGTGGATCAGAGCCACATCGGGCTAGGCTTTGTGCAGCTGGGTTTGGATTTGTGCAGCTGCGGACCATGAAATCTTGCGCGGGAAAGTCTTCCTCAATTCATGTGTTGTAGCATCTATCTCTTTGGTAGCACATATCAGTTTGAATTTCTTGGTTCAAGTTTGGATCTGACTACCAATATCAGTTTGGACCGCTGGTGTACACTCATTCTGTTGCTGTTGCTTCTGTTTCTCGTGCTGAGAAAACACGGATAGTTGGGCACTACCTGGTAAGATTGGATCCATGTTATGAGGAGACATCCTACCTTGTAGACCTATAGGATGCTTGTAACATGGAGTAATCGACATTCTTGGGAGAGAGTGCATTTGTATTGATGGGTGACAACATGCATCTTGGTCAGCATATCTTGGAGACCTAGTAATTTCTGCCGTGAAGGGATCTTCCAGGTTGGACGGTGTAAGAGTTTTTATCCTGATGGGGATGTTTAACGAAGAGGAGCTTAAGCGATGTTGCTGTAAAAAATAGGAAAGTATGGAGCAGCAACAAGAACCCGTCAAATATGGAGATGTATTTCCAGTATCAGGTGAATTAGCATCAGAACCCCAGAAAGTAAAAGCAAATTCACGACTTCATCAGCATTTACAGATCCACCTGACGCAGCACAGTGAAGGGCAGTGCTCCATAATTTGCTGCAACCATTAACGGTGTTCTATGTTCAAGAACCATTTGTTTTGAACCCTTTTTACGTCCATACCAGAGACCAGTTTGATTAACAACAGAAGCATCACGTTCAATCAATTATTTAAATTCATCAAGGTCATTATTAGAGACAAGCTCGAGTAAACTAGAGTCTTCAGTTTCAGTCATCACCTGATTCATACACACATTCAAGACAAACCCAATCATTTAAATCATCCATATAATCATAGAAATTGCAGAAATTAATCCATATAGAAAAGCTAAATCAAATTAGTGAGAAAAATTCCCAAATCAAACTGAAAATTTGATGCTTAATGTTTTAAAAATCAATTAAATGGGTTTGTAATACATGATTCGATTGTTGTAAATCTGTAGGCAAAACTCATTTTGAGACAAGATTTCAAAAGAAAATCTAATTTCTTGTGAAGAATAAATCTTATGTTTTCTGTAGGTTTTTTCAAAACTTTGTTTTAAAGTTTCAAGTCTAAGCATTAAGAACGAAATGAAGGAATCAAGAGAAGGTTCCAATTTTCTTCGAACTAGTTGTTGATGAATACTCCATCTGATTTCGCTTTGGTTGCCTCTTCTTGCTTACTAGAACTGCCTGAATGAGTCTTCTTTCCAATAGGTCCTTTCAATGAAAAATGAGAGCTTGATGGCAGAGAAATCGTTCCTTGTGGCAGTGGTGGTAGAAGCTCGTCGGAAAGGTTCACAATCTCAAAAATATGTTCTGCTGGTCTGGTTAAAGCAGGTGAAACAGACAGTCTTGCATCTCATTTTCGTGCCCCCAATTCCTACTAATAGCAACAACCCGTCTCAGCAAACTGAAATTCTTTCTTAATTCACGACAAAATAAATCATTTGTGACCCTAATCAAAAGAACATCTGGTTTTATGGAAAAAATTCTCAATTTTATAGAAAGTTCCAAAATCGAAGTTTTATTACTTAAAGTTTTTGAAATCCCTCACATGGGTTTGTGGAACAAACTTTTGCCATTGTAAATCTGTCATCAAAATTCGTTTTTGATCAAAGTTTTTTAGAGAAAAATATTTTTCCAAACTTGTGCAACTGTAAATCAGAATCCATCATATGGATTTATAGAAAAGGCTTTTGTAACTGTAGACAAGATTTTTTCCAAAATGAAACTGTAGTTTCCTATGCCTCAAATCGGATTTTTTCGAAGCAATTTCTTTTTTTCTAACTGTAAGAGAAGATTTTGCAACTGATAAAGGTAGGATAAATCCTGTACACGTCCCCTCCTTCTAGCGCCAAATTGTAACGACCATTTTTGGTGATCATCACAACCAAAATTTAATTTGTCGAGAAATGACATTTTAAATGGTAAAATGATACAGTAGATGCTTTGAAATGATACAGAGAACAAAATTGTAGCGACCATTCCATGATCAACAACAATTTTTGGTGATCATCACAACCAAAATTTAATTTGTCGAGAAATGACATTTTAAATGGTAAAATGTAGCGACCAAATTGTAGCGACCATTCCATGATCGACAACAACCAAAATTTAATTTGGCGAGAAATGACATTTTAAATGGTAAAATGATACAGTAGATGCTTTGAAATGATACATAGAACAAAATTGTAGCGACCATTCCATGATCAACAACAACCAAAATTTAACTTGTCGAGAAATGACATTTTAAATGGTTAAATGTAGCGACCAAATTGTAGCGACCATTCCATGATCGACAACAACCAAAATTTAATTTGTCGAGAAATGACATTTTAAATGGTAAAATGATACAGCAGATGCTTTGAATGATACAGAGAACAAAATTGTAACGACCATTCCATGATCAACAACAACCAAAATTTAATTTGTCGAGAAATGACATTTTAAATGATAAAATGATATAGTAGATGCTTTGAAATGATACAGATAACAAAATTGTGATGGAAATGAAATCAAAAACTGAAATTGTAAAATTAACTCAAGAGATTTAACGTGGTTCGGCAATAATTTGCTTACATCCACGGGTAATGAAAATTGGAGTTCTTATTCATCTTTCTGGGTTACAGTGGAAAATGACATAGAAGAAATGAGTTGCCAAAAAGTCCTCCCTTCTTTACACATTTATTTAGAATTTATAGGGATAATGAAAATGATATTTACTAAAATGCCTCTTTGCCACATGTCAATAAAGCTTGCCACGTGACGATAGAGTCCGCCACGTGTCCACATAAGAGAAAAGGAGGAAGGAGGAGATAGTGCTCCCATAAGAGAAAAGGAAGAGGGAGGAGATGATAGTGCTCCCATAAAAGAAAAGAAGGAAGGAAGAGGTGATAGTGCTTTGGGTGAAACCAATTTGGGGAAGCTCATTCGTCTTTATATGGCAAATAATGGTACGGACCATGATTGCTTCAATTAATACAAAGCTTTAACAGTATAACAATGATTGGGAATGATTTTTTTATGATTAATTTCAATGGGTAATGATTAGTTGTAATGGATCAATGATTGGCCTTTAATGATTTGCATGTTTAAGTGGTCTACGGATGGAGAGTGGTGCACTTCGAACTTGTGCGCTCCAGACTTGAGTGGTGCGGACTTGATCTAACCAGGCTTCGGGAAATGATTTGCTTCTTTGTTATGGAAATGAAACTTTAATATTGGGCGGGAATCACTTGATTCAAAATTTCATTTCCTTAATTGTGCTTGAAGTGAGGTCTTGCGCTCATGTTGGCTACGAACTAACTTGAGCACTAACTTGAGCGGGAATACTTCACCAAAGTGATGTCTCTTGCTACGGAACAAGATGGGTTTGAGCTTTGCTAGCTTGCGTTCCTGCTTGCGGACCATGGACTGTTGTGGACCAACTAATGTGCAGCTGGGCTTGCGGACCATTCGAAATATTTACTTCTCCACTTGATTTTGAATCTTGATTGGTGACGGAAATCTTATTTTTTGCGGACGAAAATGGGCTGCAGAACTATCTAATCTTTGAATATATGCCACGTGTTGGAGTAGATTTTTGGTACTCACAATCTTGCTGATAATTGAAAATATACAGGCTGGTTGATATCAGGGGCGCAACTCAAACCTGGCTTAGGGAGGTTTTGGTATTGTTCTTCTTCTTTCTAAAAACATTTTAAAAACGTATACTAGGTAAAAAAAAATTATATATTTGTTTGATAAAAATAATTTAAAGTATTTTTTAGTAAAAATATTTGTAAAATTTCTCAATTTTTAAAAGTTAAGGTGAAAAAGCTTTCAAAAGCTCCAAAGCAAGTGATCAAGATATAGATGATGATAATGGATTTATAATCTAATTTAGGGTTGTACATCATAAGGTTCGGTTCAGTTTTCTCTCAAACCAAAACCAAAATCGTGTTACTCGGTTTTTGGTTTCCAAAATCAAAACCAAACCATTAATACATCGGTTCGGTTCTCAATCGAACCAATTCGGTTTCGGTTTTATCCAGTCGGTTCTGGTAAACCGATTCTGTTAGTTTCAAGTAACTGCCAGTTCTAATTTTTTGCAACAAATTGAATCATAATATTCAGAGAACACATAATATAAACCCTTGAAACAAATTGAATCATAATCCTGTTTTAGTTCTAGTTTTGATTTTTCTACAACAAAGTGAATTATAATATAAACCATATAAACAAAATAAAGTTAAAAAATAATAATTCAAAGAACACATAATAACTAAAACCTAATATATAAACTTTATTTCTTAGATTACAGTAATCCATCTTCCATTTCTTTTTCCTCTTCTAATGTTACAGGGAGGTTTAGTTATTTGTATTGCTCAGAAATATAAGGTTTGCAATGTTACAACCTTACCGGGATTACTAATTTAGTTGCACAAATAGATTACATGGTACTGTAAAAAGAGTAAGTGGTACATTCATATTGTTTGTATCATCTTTAGTTCAGTAATCCCACCACCACAACCACCAATGCATACAAAATCAGTAAAATTATTATACAACAAATTGATCATAATCCATCTTCCTTTTCTTCTTCCTCTTCTCTTATATCGGTAACCACCACCACCACCACTGCATACCAATCCACTATCATCAGTAACTACCACCACCACCACCTCTTCTTCGTCTGCAAACAGGAAAAAAAAA
>JAJJMC010011034.1:1147747-1236504 GCA_023531435.1 Papaver californicum | reverse complement strand
ACCATAACGACTTTTCATATGCATCTTAAAATTATGAAAAATCGTCATGGTTGTTGATTTTCGACTATGACGACCCTTACTGATTATTTTCTTAAAGACGGGGTGTATTTAGGGTCGCATCGGTTTTTTCCTAAAACCATGACGACCCTATTCATATAATCTGTGACGATCTTTCAATAAACCATAATGACCTTATAGTATAATTGGGTCGTCATTGTCTATTGGTGTCGACCATGACGACTCTAACTCACCCAAATAATAGCATATTGGAGTCGTCATGGTTTAGGGTGTGAACCGATGCTACCATATCACACCAAAACATCCAGAAAAAAATTGAAGATGGTACAATTAGCGTCGTCATGGTCTATTTTTATCGACCGCGACGATTTTTCATAGCCCGGTAAAGTTGCAGGTAAGGGTCGTTAGTGTTGGATGTTACGACCATGATGACCTTTGCAGAATCGTCATGGTAGTAACTTTACGACCATGACGACCCTTACACTGTGTGTTTGCTTTCCCACAATGATTCGACGATTTTAACAACAAAAAATCGACCATTAGTAAGCTATTGGTAGTTAACTTGGCTGTTTTGAGCTATGGGTCCTTCTTTTTCTTTTTTACTTTTTTTCTTCCAAAAATCCCTCTTCTTCTCTACTCATAAAAAGATTAAAAAATTCTCTAACTTTAATCCTAACTATAATCTATATAATCTAATTCATTAACTAAATTAATCAAGCTAATCAAACGGAGGCAGTTTAACCATTTATAAAAATAGATGTCTAAGGGGTTCTAGAAATTATTTTTGGATGATCCTATTATATTTTATTTTTTAAATCTCTTATTTATTCTACAAACCCTCGATTAAACTAGGTTTTATAATTATAAATTATTTTTGTTAAAAAATTTCTTGATCACTTTATTTTATTAATTTCTCCTCCAAGAAAGACCGGGATGGGTTAGCTTTGATATCAGTTTTGAGATGATCTCCTTTACAAAAGTTCATGTCGAATTTTTTTATTTTTGAAAAGAGGAATTTTTTTAAAAAAATTATAGTAAAACTTAGATTAAAGGTGCTTAAAAAGCTGAACAGTAATTGAATAGTCTCAGGGCCTTGATTATGATATTGGCTCCTTAGACTATTTGATCTCAAAACATCAAATAAAGAACTAGGAGGAGGAAATGCAATGTTACTGCTTACATTTGAATCGGTCTTAGAAGCCAATGCAACTGCAACTTGATTGGCCTTCTTTACAACAAAACAAAAAAAAAATTAAGCCTTTGTCTTCTCCATTCTTTCTAACTTCCTCTTATATGTCTCCAAGTCTAGATCTAGATTTCCAGTCGATGTGGCAGACCTCCCCTGCAATTGAAGATGTCAATGCAGCTTCTTTCAATTTGGGTGGCATTAGTATTCAGCTGATGCGACCATTTTGCTGCTTCTAATGCCGTATGCATCTCCACCTCATGCTGACTTTGCACTCTGCAATACAACCTCTTTACCTCCCTGCACCGACCATTGAAATTTCTAAGAATTAAAGCAATTAACCTAATTTTTCTATGTTTGTCATAGGTTCCTGCAAAATTAGTTTTTTGGACTCCCGGTGGAGGAGATATCCAATTCTGGTCAGGTTTGTGGCCATTCCATTCTTGTTCTTGTACTGATGTCCTTAGGGTTTGGATTTGTGCTTCTAAAGGCCTAATCACATCGTGTCTTCCAAATATGCCAGATAGTGATGGCATATTTTTGTCATCCATTGGCCCTGTGACCTGTTCCAACCCGCAGGTTTAGTGATTAACTGAACTATCCAGTCACCCAGAGAAGATGGGTATATATTTGGTAGGGATGGGTTGTTGGCTGAAACAAACCATACACTTCTTGCAAAGGGACAAGTGAAGAAGATATGTTCCAATGTTTCTCCATGTTGAGAGCATAGGACACAAGTATTAGCTGCACTAATAAACTGAGCAAGCCTACTTATGGTAGGAACCATGTTCTGGAAAACAACTTAACTCTATGGGATGCATCCATCTCCCGTAATGTACCATTGTGTTGGCCCACTAAGTTTTATTCTCTTTATAGCATTGTAGAAAATTTTAGTGTTGAACTCTCCTGAGATTATAGGGTTCCATTTTGGAGTCCTTGCCAGACTTGTTGATACGGATAATGGTAATAGAACTAACAGTTTGAGGGTCAAAGATGGAGTTGAGGAGAGGTAAGTTCCATCCAAGTGTATCCTGATTGATCAAGTCTTTGACCAGGTGTCCTGTGAAGTTGTGGTTACTGGAGGGTGGAACTACATGTATGGTTGGGATTCACCTATCTTCCCATATATGAATGGACTCTCTACTTCCTACTTCCCAAATGTAATGTGGCCTAATCTGTTCTAGTCCTTTTTGTAGGCATTGCCAGATTCAATATCTTTTGTTATATTCTTATCTAAAGGATGCCTACACCTCCTAAAATATTTGGCTCTGAAAACAGACGTCCATGGAGAATCATGATTTTTAATATGGTTTTATTAAACAAAAAAACTATAGAAAAGGAAGAGGAAGTCTTTACCTTTAGACTATAGGGAAATACAGAAAACTTGAAAGACACTAGTTCAAAAATAGACATTGGTGATATTTCAGAACTGTCACGGTATCCGTTTTATGATGGTTTAGGTGATTTTTATACGCGTCGCCAAAGGCAGTGTCAATGTAGGGTTCATTTGTAATGACGGTTCTCAACTGTCACATAACCGTACCAATCGACCTTCAAAACTGTTATGTATTATCCTTAACCGTCATTGTAATAGACATCCACAACGGTTTTCCATGATAAACGCCACCATAACAACGTTATAGTGACTGTTTTTCGACAAACCGTTACAAGATACCTGTAAAACTGTTACATTGTTAAAAGCGTCACCATAAGAAATATTTGCAATGGTTTTTCTATGTATCCGTCAGTTTATCTAACCTTCACTGACGCTTTTCTTTATTGGATGTCACTAAAGGACAGTTATAGTGGATGTTCTGTAGAAAACAGTCATGGTATCTGCTACCTAGGTGACAATTTTCTTACAAAGCCGTCACGATATAGCATTTCTAGTTACACTTTTTCATTTTTACCGTCATAATTAGGGGGTTTAATTAGTGGGTTCAATTAGTGTCTGAGATTCAATAATTTAGGAAACTAATTAGAATTGAATTAAATTGAAATTAATGCTAATAGTTTAAAATTTACATATAATGAGTACCAAAAGAATTTCTTTCAAAAGTTAAAATATGAAACCAAATTAAAACCATACCATAATAAATTCTTATATTATTATTCGATTAAATATACAATCTCATTAAAAAATAAAAATACACCCCATCCACACAAGTTTAAAACATTGCCAACAATTTACCTTCTTTAACCTAAAGGGAGGAGCTTGAAGCTGATTCAATACAGCTAGAGTCCCTTACAATCTTTAATACTAATATTCACCATGTCTGTAAAATGAATCAACAAAATAAATTTTCTCAATAAATCAATAACCCATTAAATTTACTAACGATACGAAGAAAATTTACCCAATTTTCCTTTAAAACGTTAGAAGAGCCAGACATAAAAAATAAAAACTTATATGATAGCTATTGTGCCTTTCTATTCCAGAACAATCTGTATAAGATAATACAGAAGAAGAATTTTCACCATAGAATCTTTCTTATATGCTCATAACCCATCATATGAGCAAGATGCTTGTACACTCCCAGTCTTTCGGACGAGCAGCAATCATGTCTGGTTAGTATCGTCAGGAGCGATAACAACACCAACCCAAGGGAACTTAGGGCAAATGATTAGCCTTCCAAAATCTGAAGAACCAGAAGATGGTGGTCAGGAAATTAATCTCCCATTATATCATCTTTTTATGTCCCACGAGAAAGCAGAATCTACTACCAATCTGAAAAACTAGATTTTGAAAGGTGGATTAATAAATGGATCATAATCCATAAGGTCATTTACAAGTTATTACCCGAGTCTACAAATCACAACAAAAATATGATTGACGTAGAAAAAATTATTTATGAAATCATGAAAACCTACCTCGAATTTAAATCAACAGTTGCAACATCACAACAAAAACATGATCGACAAAGACAAAACAAAAATGAAATCATGGAAACCTAACTCGAACTGAAATCAACAGTTACAGCAATTATTCTAAGTTCTAAGATTCGAAGAACTTTGTTTTCTCATATAAAAAAATTTCTATACCCATTATCCAAAAAGAGATAATGTAATAAAAAAATTAATAGAATAGAGTGTGTGCATTGTAAATTATGAGTGTGTGAATAGAGTGTGTGAATTGTGAGTGTGATGTGTGAAACTGTTGAAAGAAAGAGCTATATAAAGTGTGTCTGTCCTGTAACCCATAACTAAGAAAATCAATTCATTCACAATGTAGAAATCAGGTGTTACCATGGTATCAGAGCAGAAGATCCTAAACCTCTGAATTTTCCTTTTCCGCTGCTTCTTCCATTTCAATCTTGCTAATTAGATCCATTTTTCATCTGTTTCATGGATTCAAATCTAAAACAACAACAATTAGTGTTCTCAGATCCTAGGGTAAGCTTGCTTCTGCTGATTCAAGTTGCTTCTGATGCTGTTCTTCTGATGCTGCTAAGATTCACTTTCATTTTACTTCTACAGCAACAATTAGATTCTCTTCCATTTTACTTCAATTTTTTGTTCCTGATGTTGTCTTCTCGATAAATTTTGGTAACGTTCTTACTGATTTTGTGTTTTTCAATTTCGTTTCGTTTGAGATTCAATCTTGTTTTCTTCAGATCTTTTCAAATCAAATTCATGTTAGACTGAATGATTTCATCTTTGATTTTATTTTACATATAAGACTGATATTGTGCCTTTAGCATTGTCCGTCATATGTTTTACCATCGGCGTTGTTGAACTCATGTAAGACTGAGTAACCTCAGCATTTATGTGTCTTATACATGTAAGACTGGTGCAAAGATCACCAGCATTGTTCATCTAATTCCAGTATTATTGTTGATGATGATTTCATTTCATTCAACAACGTTATAGTCCTCTTGTTCAATTCCAGATTCGTTTCACTGCTCATTTCATTTCATTCAGTGATATTAATCATTAGATATGTTACTTCTGTGCTGACTTTGTGAGGTATGTTTCTTGATCCCGATCATCTCTTCCTTCTGGTTTCTTTAATGCTGATTTCAACAATATTTCAAGCTTTTCTCAATCTGATTTCTTTGTTGTGAGTGCCTTTATTGGCTAGGCAATTCTGTTGCAACTTCATTTTGGCAGGATGTTTTCTCGATCTCTTCCTTGTTTTCTTGATTTGATTTCCTAACATTTGCGAGCTTGAGTTCTTGTTTTCTTTCTTTCTTGATTTCTTGGAGTTCTTGTATGTTGGTGATGCGCTTTGAGGAGGTTATACTGGATGCAGTTAGTGAGTTCATTTTTCACTTATAAAACTCCGTGTCTTGTTCTCTTTGGCATGATATGTTGGAACTGGTTTTCTTCTTCAACTTAGTTCCTTGGTACACCTATATGGATTTGCAAGATGAAGTTATGTGTATAGAAATAATAATGCACAAAAAACACAAGCTAGTCCTTTTTGTTGCATGTTTTTACTCTTGTTTGATCATTTCAGCTACACTATTAGTGTATCTGGTATTGGCAATTAGTTTGTGTTACTCGCAGTGTAGGTATACAATGCTATGGATGCTGCAGCATATCTACTAGTACTAAATTTTTATGGGTAATGGTACTAGTTCTAGTCTTTGATATCTACTGCTAAGACAATGTCTTTTTCTAGTATGTGTTTGTTGGTCCTAGTTTTTGCTAGATATGTGGTTATTCTGGCTTTCATTGAGGAGCAGAGTTACAAGTGATACAAGTATTGGTCAGATATCATATGTGATGCTTCATGTGCTGGTTCACCTGCTGTTGGTGATTGCAGGCAGATGATGTTGCTCCTTTAGTCCAAAATCAATAAGTGCAAGGCAGTTTAGTTTATATTTTCTTTGGTGTATGGTGGAATAATCAGTTGATGAATATTTGGTACTTTGTCATCACAAACTGCTTCTCTTGCTACAACAGAGTGACAGTGAGAAGATATTTTGGTTCTTATTGGATGCAGTGAGTTGGTTGTCAACTTGTTCACCTCTGCAATGTCTTGTTTGTTTCCGATAATAAGTGCATCTGAGTGCAACAACTCTTATCTGGATGCTAATTGCCTTTTATAATACTCAGTTTGCATAGGTTATCAGATGCTACTACCAATGGTGTGTGCATTGTAATACAACAATAGTGCTGATTCAAGTTATGCAGCAACTCTATCCTAAGTGCAGAAATACAAGGTTGCTGCTAGTTTCTCAAGATGGATGGTTGTATATCCATAAATAAGCCAAAGTCAGGTGCAGTAAGTGATTTATTTCACTTATCAAACTCTGTGATGTGCTTCTGGTGTGTGAATAAATAATGCAAGGTTGCATTTGCTGGTCAACTACTACTACAACTGTTGCTGCCACCTTGTTTCACATCCTGCTTTATACCTACTCCTACATAATTTGATGCTACTTCTGGCCTACTCCTTGTATCCTTCCTTAATACTCTTCACATGTTCTTCAGTCCCAAATAGTTGTCCTGCATCTACTTCAACTTGAGTGTGTGCAATCTCAAGTTGTCCTTTTACAAACCACTTGAGATTGAGGGTGGGTAATAGAATAAAGTGTGTGCATTGTAAATTGTGAGTGTGTGAATTGTGAGTGTGATGTGTGAAACTGTTGAGAGAAAGAGCTATATAAGGTGTGTCTATCCTGTAACCCATAACTAAGAAAATCAATTCATTCACAATGTAGAAATCAGGTGTTATCAAAAATCTTATCTGTCGTAATAAGAGTTCTAATCGATCGTATGTTCGTCAAAAAAGAAGAATCAAACTTTCTGAATGAGATGTTTTCCGATTTTGTGATTATTCGTGGAGGAATATAAGAACATATATATCGACTAAAAGAGACGTAAGGTTAAGACTGAAAGAGAATATTTTCAGAGAGAATAAGTGAGTAAAAAGATCATGAATCGTTGAAATCTCTTCTTATAAAAAAATAAAGATCTTGAATCTGTTTGTGCTCTTGCTGGGAATAGAAGGTGAGGGAGAAAGTGATGGGAAGAGGAGAGAGCGGTGGAATATATGAGTAAATCAATTAGGGTTTGCAATATTTTGTTGGATGTTAGAGAAAGATCCAAACGATATTTAGGGCCCAGATTCTGGTATGTGCATACCACACGTGCTCTTTTTTTTGAACAAATATTATCATATGACCATATTGTAGGGGGTCCACGGACTTGCAAATAACCATTTTTTCTGTGTACAAATTGTTATTGTGAAGTTTAGTCACCTGAACTGGCACTATATATTCTGAGTTATTGTAACGATTATCACTTAAATCGTCATTACAAGTTATATGCTATTCTGACGGTTATCTACATAAACCGTTATTTAAGTTAGCCCCTATGCTAACTTAACAATATAACGACAAACCGTCACAATATGACATATATACGTAACAGTTAATAAATGTCACCGTATGAAAGGTCTACCGTAATAGTTTTTAAAAACACTGTCACAGTAGTAGTTACTGTGACAGTTAAATCAACCGTCACTATTTGTGATAGCAACTAATGATGGTTGTTTCAAGGAACCGTCATCTATACATGACCAACAATCTATTATGATATTTTTTTATTAAAAGATATAGAATTATGTAAAAGATTTGACAAACCTTTTACGGGATCCTCATCATTCTTATATAACTTCAATGAATTATTTATCTCATGTATCATGGTCCTCTATCAAACTCTTTAAAAGTCATTGTTCATCAGTTTCTGCTTTAACTGAAATTTCAGCATCATTATAATCCTTGGAAAGCTCAATTTGGTCTTCCACGAAATCAATCAATTTGACTTCATTCTCAATCACCGTCTCTTCAACACTCTCGTCATCGGAAACATGGTCCTTTTCAATAAAATTTCCCTCGGTGTAGATCCTAAGATCTTCGTTTGAGTACGTTACACCATTTACAACAATATATAGGTTATACCCAATCTCCTCTTTTTGAATAGGCAAATGGTCGTTATTATGATCCGGAGTTGGAATAGCTTCATCATTGTTATAAGGAATTTCGAAAGGTTGCTCATCTTTAGAATCGTCATCAGAACTTGTCAACCTCATAATCTTCATCATCCCAACGGTGTTGGAATTCCATTTGTATGAACCTTTTAATTTCCTGAAGAGTTTCCTTTGATGCTCAATCTTCTTCCATTTGATCATGTTGTTTATAGAGTTTTCTGATGTTAATACATTTTCCACCATTACTCACAATAGATCTTTTCCCTTTGAATGAGTGAACAATCATAAATATGAGAAAAAAGAGTGGGTCTAGATGTACTATCATAAGTTTTTAGTTCCAAACTCTCCAACCTATGCGCATTTCTAGAAAACAATTGATTAAAAGTATAACTATCCTCCCATTCTCGAGAGTTTTCACTTATATACATGTTGTAAGGTTGGTAGTTGTCATAAGAGTGAGACTGAAAACCATATTGATTACCACCATCATATGAGTGACCTTGTGCACTGTACATGTTATTTCCGAAAGGAAACATAACGACTCACAAACAAAATGAAAAAAATCTACTAAAACCCCCCCAAAAAATAGTGATACTTACAACTTGTTTTCAGAATTTACCTCTCTCTTTTGACGAGAGTTGAACACCTTTAACGAGTTGTTAACACCACGAAAAACCTAAATACCTGAAAACACTCTAAAGAAAAACGTAAAAATATTCTAAACTACTAAACAAACTAAAACAAATAACAAATCAATTCTCGACTGCTCCCAGCGCCAAAATTTGATGCATGTCGTAAATGTAACAAATTAATCAATATATTTCACACTAATTAACTAGTAATATAGCAATAGTAAGGATCGTTCCCACAGAGAGCTGTGTAATTAATATGTTACTTAGATTAACAAAACTATATTAAAAACAATACTAAAGAGGGAATTAGTTTGATTAAAGCAATTTAAAAATATAATGAAAAGATGATTAGAGAATCATTCACCGTTACCAAACATTAACTCGAGTAGTATACTTGTTTATATTTTGTTAGAATCATTCATCACCAACCGTAGAATAGCATCTAGCTCGGTGTTATCCCCAAAACTCCTTTTATCACCAGATATAGAAACTCTCGACTACCAGATTATATTCGTTTGAACCACCAAGTAGTAGCTCACTCAAGGTGTAACTCAATTGAACACTTTATGCTTTGTGAATTTAGGTTGATCCCAGTATTTAAACTCTTAGATCAAGGTCCACTTATTGGTGTTATCTTTACTCGCAATTGCTCCACATAATCCCTCTAGAAGGTCTCGCAATTTCTACTTGGATAGAGATTTATAAAGACTATTACACTTATCTTACGACTCTCTACTAGCGATAGAATAATCAATTATTGATTAATTTAGTATGTATCCTAAATAATCCAAGAATTACCCATAAATATTAAATATAATAAAGATAATTGATTAATGATCAAAATTTCGAATAAATCGATATAACTAATTAAATTTCACATAAGGAACATATATAGAGTTCATCTTAATCAAATAAAAATTATCTAATGTAGTTCTGACAAAATAACTAAAAAATATAAAACTAGAAATTCAAAACCAAACTAAGCGAACCCAAGCAAGCATGTGAGCGTGAGATAAAACTGGTCGGTGGTGTTGTTGCTTGTTGTAACTCAAGTACTCCTGTTGGTGGTGTATCGAACTGTTGCTGCTAGTGTTAAGGTGGTGATGGTGTTGTGATGTTTGGAGAAGAGTTAAAGCTTCTCTCTGTTGGAGACAAGTGTGAGAGAGAGATGTATTTGTGTTGTAATTTGTAGTCCCTTTTATAGATTTTAATCTCCTGTAGATCCTATAATATCGAATTTGATGACAACTTCTTAAACTATTTCAAACTCCTAAAACCTCTCCTGAATCTCAACCATCCATCTATTATTTCAACGGCAGCAAAACCCGTTATTTCCACAAATTTTCTCGACTAATCTGAGCTCTGAATCTTCTCTGACTTTTCGACCAATCAACCCAAATCATTGAGAGATTAAACTCCAACTTTGTTTCGCTTTCTTCTCAGATCTAGACTTTGTGTCTAACTCATCGAACACAGGTTCGATCAAACAACACAACTCCTCTCTCTTCTGTATATTCTCGGTGATAATGTTTTATGCCTATATACCTTTTAATTCGAACTACCGGCTCCGTGTTCTTCAACAGTCAGTAACAACTCCTCTTTCTCTACAGATTTTTCTTCATTCTTCCCTAGTTACTCAGTTGCTAAAATAACTTCATTCAACCATATTACCATCAACTCGCTGCAATTAACTATTCAAATACCACCACCATCTTTCTTTCAACTCGAGCTTCTCTTCTTGTTCTTACTACTATCATCACAGGCACCGCTTCTCATCAATCCCTTTACTATGTTTTCTCGAGTTCTTCTCACATCCATGATGATAAATCACCATGAATAGCCTTCTCTGCCATCAAGCTTCATCATCACTGTTCACCATTAACAACCATCGACTTCGTCAACTGCTAACCACCGAAATACCATATTCGTTTCGAGTTCTCATTTGAATCACATAAAAACCACTATTTACCGCTCTCGAGAACTCCATAGGCTCTAACCGTTGCTGCTATCTTCTGCCGTAAATCATCACTCGATTCATTACAGAATCACCTCATCTATCGAATACTAACCATCAGCTCTGTTTCGAACACACCATTCACCATTATCAACATCGTATAACCCTAATTCTCGGGTTTGAAGTTGGGAGAAGATAATGGCAACTCTGAGTAATTTGGCTGGTGTTGTTAACACCATTCAAATAATTAGCAGCCCATAATAATTTTGTCTGGCGCCTTTAGTAATTCACCCATAAGACTCGTTGAGTTGTCAGTTCCGGAAACCGTCGAGTCTAAATTTTTGTTTTGTCCCTGACTATCTCATACGAAGTCAGAATGACTTCATTCTTTCACCGTTGAATTCGTTTCTTCGTTTTCTACAAGTTGCTGATAAAAAATCCTAAATTTAGACAAGTTATAGTTGGTATTTTTTCCTTCTGCACTTGTAGTACTTCTTTTCTTGCACAATTAAGTGTCGATTCACTTCTTTTGGATGATTTCACCTAATAAAATATAAATAAACAAAAAAAAAAACGTAATATATACAATAATTCACAAAAAATATAAAAAATACTAGCATGAAATTAACATTTAAAATATGTAAAATTTGCACTTATCAGAAAACAATAAAGAAAGGTAAATATCCAAGAAACTTTTATGTGTTTACTTCCCATTTTTAAAAGGTGTTCTGTAAATTGTTTTAGTTGTTTCAGATTGCATCTTATTTAGTGTTATCGATCACTACAATGCAAAAAAAAATTGGTTGTCTTTTAGGGACATAAACTCTGATGTGTTTATAGTTTTAATGCATCGTCTATCACCCGCAGGAACAGATAAAGCATAGTTGTCGCTGTGGATTTGTAAAACTAAAAAAGATAATGCTACTAAATTAAGATAAAAGTGTTGATTATTGTTTGATATTTTTTAAGATGAATTTAAACTATTTGTGATGAATTTAGAAGTTCATACTAATGGTGGGTGTCTATAGATCATTCTACAGCTTCAGATAATGAGTTTTATGATCACAAACTATTGGTTGTTTTTCATTGGCATAGAAATATTTGTTAGACCTTCTTAACTTGGATGTAATTTATTTATTTATTTGTCAATTTCCTACATATGCAGAATAATTACATAGAGTAATGTATACTAGAGAAGGTGGATATCATGGATCACCCACAAGCTTAAGCCACCAAAAAGGTTGGTGTTTACAGCTACATTTAGTCATTCCTTTGCTTCTTTAAAGGGATTTCTTACCTTAGTATTTTAAAGACAAGTAGATTAACTGATACAAGTCTTTCTGTCTGTCCATTGAAATGAGACGTTTTTAGGCATTTAAAAATTGAGTTTATCTAATTGCGGGGTTGTACAAGATGAAAGTAATGCTCTTTCCTCTGTTCTTTTGTCCTCCGAAAGTGTAAAACTGTTCGTAGATCACTAAAGCGTGAAATATAGAGAATGGTAGCAAATATAATTAATCATCAACTAAAGTAGTTTGGTTTTGTTACATTTGATTTTATACTTGGTGGAGATGCTTACAAGAAGTCTTTGCTCTAATCAGATTTTTAGCTTTCAATAAACAGTAGTATATAAATTGAACTTCGTTTGAATTAGCCATTCTTAATTGCTTAGGAAATCTTCATGCATGTATATATTGTTAGCCATTCTTAATTGCTTAGGAAATCTTCATGCATGTATATATTGTTTTCGACCAATTATATCCTTTTAGAAGTATGTAAACTGAACTGATGTCTCTAAGTATGCCATTCATATTCAGCCAAACTTTGTTCAAGTCAAATCAACAAAATGTTTGATAACATGCTGTCGTCAAGTCTAATTAGTAGATGTCATCCTTCGTTAATATTATCTTGATTGTAAATGTAGAAAATGCGATAAGCCTATACAGTGGCATATGACAGATGATGTATAATCGTACAATCTAAGAGTATCTCAAATGGTGTTTGGATATATATCCTAGATGGAGATTAAATAAAAACAAATTTTATTAGTATGATCCATATAAAATTTTGATATATCTTTATGTTTCAAGAACAATCTCTAGTGGAGTTTGGATATGTATCAAGTTGTCCAATTTTTTTAAGAAAATTAACAAAATAACCGTTTTAAACACTAAAAATACATGATATGAGTATGCATGAGAGTCTCTAAAAATAGATACTCTCATCCAAACTCAAGTTGTTAAATCAAAAAAGAAAAATTAATCATCCAATTACCACTTGGAGTGAATTTTTTAAGAGAATCTCTAAAATCCTAGGTGGCATCAGTTTTTTTAGATACCTAAACTCCAATCTAAGTAGATAGTGTAGAAGCTTGGACATAATTTAAAAAGAAATTGTGAAAAAAGAACAATCAATAAAAGAAGCATTTATATTCAAACCCAAATTGCAATTTTATCATTTTAAGGATATTGAAGTAGCGTCAAAGCTGAGTTGTAATTTTAATTTACGTGTCATGAAGCTTCATAAATCAGTGAACTAATTATGTGCCACTACGACACAGGTTGTAGGACTATTTTTTTATGCTGAATTTTTTGTGTCGCATTCATATATATCAAACGTATTAAACACAAATTAATGCAATCACGGATATTTGACGCATTGTTGACGGAATACACATTTTGCTTTGCTGATTAATGAACTATTTTTTTTTTGGGTCTAAATACTAGTTAGTAATTCGAAATTTGACAAATGTACAGAACGACAAACTTACGAGTATTATACGGATTCGTAAAAATCAAATTCAGTCAAAAATCCGGTCAACGGTTCGTGATTCGGCAATAAATCGAAACGACATACGTACGTGTATAATTCGTTTTAGAGATATGAATTCGGCAACACAAATTCACCATACATTAACTTCTAAAATATGTTATTTTTACTATGATTTAATGATTTTAATGAACTACATTGGCAAATCCATAACCACGGGTTCAAAATCCTTATATATCCACATTTTCTAAAAAAAATTAGATGTTGGAAGATTAAAATATGATAAAAAACGATAATGTTATGATGAAATGACGAAGTGTTATACGAGATATATAATTCGTTAATTTATAAATACTTATATAATTTGTTTTAAGTTAAAAATTCGCTAAACTACATAAACGTATAACACATATATAATACGGGTTCAAAATTATTCGTGAATAATTTAAAATATATAATTAGTAAATAATTTAAAAAATTACTAACTAGGGTCCGAATTTATACTACACGCCGAATTACCAACTAGCCATACCACTACACAAAAATAGGTTTTTATTAAGGAAACTGAAACGTGTCAAATAACAACAATAAGAGAAATTTAGAGAAAGGGGACGACAGCCTAAAATTGAGAGAAGAGAGGGAAAATTGACAAACAGTGAAACACACGGAAATAAGAATAAACAGTGCCTTTAGAGAGAGAGAGAGAGTGTAGACTGTAGAGTTGGATCGATTGAAATCATCATCACAGAAAGTTAAACACAAAATCAACCAAAAAAAACAAAGAAGATGTGGAGAAACAGAAAGAGAAAGGATGACGGTGGTTTCATTGACGATGGAGACGTTAACGCCCGAAAAAACCCTAAGAAAGCTTCTACCACTGATGATTCTGACAGCATCGTCGTCTGCGAGGTCTCTCTCTCTCTCTCGGTTACTAACTCTCTTACAATTTTGTGTATACTAATTAATCTGTTTGGAATTTGGTTTTGAGAAGATTTCGAAGAATAGGAGGGTTTCTGTGAGGAACTGGCAAGGGAAAGTTGTTGTAGACATTCGCGAGTTTTATGTTAAAGATGGTCAGGAATTTCCCGGCAAAAAAGGTAACTGCTACTTTCCTCGCCACTTACTCACTGTTAATATGGATTTCTATTGTGTATTCTTTGCTTCTTTTAGTACTCCATAACGTGTGGATTCAAGTTGTTATGTTGCTTGGTTTAGTGGTATGAAAGCTGTATCTAGTTATGTGATTAACTTAACAACTTATTTTTTTCCTTAGAGTTTGGATACTTTGCCGCGTGGAGCAGATCTTCCTCTGTCCGGTTTTATGTTTAAACCTGCATGTTTGTGTATAGATGGGTGGACATCAGATAATCCAGAATAACGAGTGATTTATGTTACAAAATGATAGTGATGTATAATAGATTGCTTGAGAAATCTAATTGTTCTGTAAAATCTCTAGTAGGATTTAACCAGTCTTTAGATTTCCAATGTGTAGTGTCGTGGGAACAAAAACCACTTTCTGTAAATACAAGGATTATTGAAGGAAGTTATGCATAGGAAGTGTCAAAATCCTAATAGTACATTCATGAGGTTGCAAGGTTGCACCAGTATGAAATACAAGAAAGTCCTCGTAATGATGCAAACATCCATCATCTAACCGATTCAATTTTCCTTTTCTGGGAACTGACTCGTAATGACGTCAAGATCCATTGTGAAAGATGCTGGGCTACATGATTCTCGTTCTGGGGCAAACTGTTTTTATAGGGTACTTACTTGTCTAACAATCGTTTAACCAGAAAGTAGCGGAACCAGAAAGTAGCCGAAGTGAAAATTGTAGGTGTCTTATTGATTATAAGCAAGTTAAAGAGTATGTTAACATTATTGTTTTTGTGTGTACATGAGTTAGTTCTTTGCCTTTCTAGGAAGTATCATATAGCACAAATCTGAGGCCAAATTATATCAGCCAAATTGAAGGTTTCAATAAGATTTTTCTTGTTTTATTTCTATTTCTTTTGCTTCTATCAACACAAGGCGTTCTGTATCCTGTTTTCCTTTCTTAGATTGGCCAAAAATTAGAGCACAATAAATAATGAAGAAAAATGCGCCCAAAGACCAACTAGAAAGTCCCATTTACTAGGCTTACCAACCAATCTGGACCTTACTTGTTAGACTCTTACCATATTGAGAACCAGTAGGTGATTTGAAGGGAAGGAGGCAGGCTTTAATGTTGTGTTATGCCCTAATCCATGCATGAATTAACTAAACTAGCTTTTAGGTTTTGTCAGACTGTGATGCTACGTACCCCCTTGTTATAGGTAGATTTTGTGGCATTACCTTTTCAAGTGTTATTATGGTAGAACTGTCCAATGCGTATCTTTTTATCTGAGATTATATGATTACGAGTATACCTAAGTGTATTTCCATCATATTTCATTTCATATTATGTTAAGTGTATTTCCAGCATGCTGTGATGTGTAACCTATGTTTGATTTCTGATATGCGAAATATTATGGATTTCAAGTAGAGCTCTGAGTTCTGCAGTGTCCTGTATTTATTTTCTTTTTTTTTTTTCACTCTCAAACAGTTACTGAAATGATTTTAATATGTTATCAACATGGAAACATGGACGAAATGTTTTGTTTTTACTTACAAGCTCCATCAGTGCACAGAACAGTTGCACACTTCATTTAATGTTCTTTAGACAGTAAACCAGTGTACTCACTGAGTTGCTAGGTCTGATGTGTCTTGATCCTCTTATTGATGTTAGGTGTCGTAATAATTGTTCATTTTTCGTTGCATAGAAAAACATAGTTGAAACATACGCATTGGAACAAATCATACTCCATCAGTCCCTTTTCAAGAGTCTTGACTTTTTATTTTGAAAAGCTCAAATTATAGTCCACTTTCTTTATTGGAAAGAGAAAATAAGTTAAGTAGTGTACAACTAGCACCTACTGTCTATTCCTTAACGTTCTGTATAGTTTCTACAATTTAAAACAAAAACAATTCACATAAAAGAGCTACACCATGGATCACGACTATAACAAACTTGATCAACTTTAACAAGAAGGTAAGACCGTTGATTGACTTGATGTGCCAGCAAGAGACTTTGTTTCATATTTGAGACTCTAGGACCCTAATTTGTTCATATCATGTTCTGAACTACATGGAGTCCCTGAGCCTTGTATATGTAACCATCTTCTCTTGCTGGAGCATTTAAACTGAGCCTTTTTGTACAAGTCGTGATCAGGCTTTGCTACGGCCGTAATTCGTGGTGTCAGTTTTATGTGAATTATTTATCAGTTTTAATTAGGAAACTGGGAAATATAAAGGAGTAGGTTCCACTAATTAATTAATTAAAAAAATGGAAACCAAGAAAGTTGAAGTGTTTCTTAATCCTGTACATTGAATGAGTGTACATTAAGAAAAGTGGATTATAATTTGGGACTTTCAATTAAGTCTATGAAATGGAACGGGTTAGGATACATCTTCCTGGTGCATTTTACATCACTTTTTAGCACCTGAAAGGAAAAATTGAAGATAATGATAAAGATTTAAAAAAGAAACAGTGCCTGTGCTCTTCGTCAATTAGCAATAGAATCAGGCTATTTGCTGATCATGCCAATTTTGGAACCACAAATAGTAATTATAAGCTAGTATTACTTTATTACTACTCACTGCTCCTAGAATAGTGTTATTGTTTGTCTTGTTTTGAACTAGTTGCACATGACCAAATGTCTGATTGATATATGCTTCTACCTGTCTGTCTTTCAGGTATTTCGCTATCAATGGATCAGGTACTTGTTCTCCTCTGTACTTTTTCTTAATATGGTTAAAATAACGATTAGTACGAAATATACTGCATTTTCTGCATGGTACTTGCAATTTGTATTTTCTCACACCTATCAATCTCCATATCTTTTTCGCCATCTGAAGTGGAACATACTCCGGGATCATGTGGAAGAAATTGACAAGGCAGTGGCAGAGAATTCATAGTGGCTGGAGCATTGCATGGTTTTTTTTGTTTTGTGCAAGGTATATTTCCACCCCAGTCGCAAAATAGAAAATATGTTTTTCTCTCGTTGACAAGTGATAAATGTATGACTCATCTCTATTTATTTTGGGTTCACAGGGAGTAGCAGCAGCAGTTTAACGTCGTTTCCATTTTGTACCATTTTGTACCTTTGTAAATGATGCTGGTCGCAGAACAACTACCTGTGGGAGACAATAACAATTGCTATTAGTAGTATGTCCTGCTGCAGGGGTTTCGCTAACTAAAACTTATGAAAGAACCAACCCAGTCTTTTTACCTTGTGTTTAGTTGTGTCACTAACTAAAACCTATGAAGAACCAAACCAGACCATTTTCCTTTTGTTAGTTGTGTTAGATGATATCAATTTTACTACTCTTTTTACGGTTAGAAAATCATCCATAGTCTATTTTGTTTGACAACTCCCTTGTGGCCAAAATTCCCCATATATGTTTTTTCCCTGTCATAAACAGTTTACTTATTGTTTGAGGGTAAGATGGAGCAGCATAAAGTTCAACAGAGAACAAATTACACACTTGGTAGAGCTTTTGACATGGGACTGTAGTCAAACACCAAGTGTGCATTTATGAACCTCAAACATATTGAAGTGTAAGATGCCAGTAGGTTCTGATCCACGGTCAGTATCTTTGTAAATCTGTTATTTGCGATCGGTGTGCACTTATGCCTCAATAACCGAATCCATATACACAAACTGTTGATAAAATTGGCGTAGGTTTTACCCAGAATGGTAGAAAAGTGAATTGAAATGTGAAGGGGCAACCAGGAAAATTGAACTTCTATTTGATGATATTTAAAATTTAAATAGAGGTTGAGGATCAAGTCTTGAGCTGGCTCCTCGAGACACCTATATGCTATATTTCTAAAAAATGAAGCCTTTGATGCTAAAAAATTGCGTATGCAACATCAACAAGGGTAACCCGACTCTATCTTAGCATGATATATAAAATAATGCTCCCATAAATAAATGGCTTAATGGTTCAATTTTGAATGAGGATTTCCTTGCTCTCTATAGAAAAATCTATATGCAAATGGAGCACAGTTGATCAACTGATCTCTAACTCACGTGAATGAGTCCTAAATTGGAGAAACAATCTTTCCATTGGTGACGTATTAGCTAGGGATCCTTGCCCAGCAGCTAGTAACGAACCTGACTCTCTCTCTCTTATTTTAACGGTGCCACTGCTGCAACTTGTTTCAAGGTGAAAGACGTCTGACTATTGTGGAGACGATCAAGGTGTGTTGAGCACGGAGATGGTTGATAAAACTATATTGGTCTAAGGATATTCCTCCTAAGGTTCCTCTCATGTTGTGAGCGAAAGAAAAGAAGGATTTCTCTTCACAGAGAATCAATAATCAATTGAATCAATCAAGTTAGATTTACAGAGAAGGGGAAAGTAGTTTATAACTGACACACAGGCTAACATGCACACCTGTACTGTTAACCTACACCTGACAGACACATGTGTGCATAACACACTTCTGAACTTGACTCACATGTGTGCACAACACACTTACAGACATGTAAGCTCACTCACATGTGTGCACAACACACTTACAGACATATAAGCTCACAATTAAGAGTAGTGTAAGGGAGGTGTAACAAGTCTGTGCTATTAGTCCCCCTCAAGTGAAAACAGGGCAGGGGCAGACTTAGGAAACACTTTGAACTTGTTTCTTAGAAAAGAAAAGCGTGGACCAGCCAGACCTTTGGTAAAGATATCTGCATCCTGACCATGCGTAGAAATGTAGGAAATCTGCAGGCTCTTAGACTGAACTAGCTCCCTCATAAAATGGTAGTCAATTGCCAGGTGTTTCATCCTTGTATGAAACACAAGATTAGAACAAAAAGAGATATCACTGAGACTGTCACAAAGCATGGATGGGGGTGCAGGCAAGAATACATGAAGATCAGTGAGGAGCTTGCACACCCAAAGTAACTCAGCTGCAGAATTTGACAGACTTCTGAATTCATCCTCAGTAGAAGACCTAGCAACAGAGGATTAGTGTGCATCCAAAGAAAATGCAGTACCCCCAGTGCTTCTTCTGGAATCAGGATCTCCAGCCCAGTCAGTATTACTAAAGCCATGAACATTACATAATCCCTTGCTAAATAGAACACCATAATCAAGTGTGCCTTTGACATATCTCAAAATTATCT
Source organism: Papaver californicum (assembly GCA_023531435.1). Taxonomy (NCBI): domain Eukaryota; kingdom Viridiplantae; phylum Streptophyta; class Magnoliopsida; order Ranunculales; family Papaveraceae; genus Papaver; species Papaver californicum. Next base: position 1,216,799 of record JAJJMC010011034.1, on the reverse strand, counting down.
TAGCAGTAACAAAATGAGCAGTGGTAGGATTTTGCATATATTGACATACTTGATTGACTGAATAACAAATCTCAGGTCTAGTCCAGGTAAGGTACTTCAAAGCACCAACAAGAAACCTATAAGAGGAGGGATCAGGGAGAGGATCACCAGAATCTGCTTTAAGCTTTGAGCCAACAGGAACAGGAGAATAACAACACTTATCCCCTGCCATATCAAACTTTGTGAGGAGATCTAAGGCATATTTGGTTTGAGAGGGAAACAAACCATGTGCATTCATGTTAACCTCAAGGCCTAAGAAATAATGAAGAGGTCCAAGATTCTTGATAGGAAAGTGAGTCTGAAAATGAGTGATGAGTGTAGTGCAGTAAGTATTAGGATTGCCAGTAAGTAAAATATCATCTACATAAACAAGAAAAATTGTAATTCTGGAACCTACTTTCTGCACAAAAAATGATGAGTCTGTAGAAGAGAGCTTGAAGTCATAAGAAACAAGAACAATGAGCAACTTATCATACTAAGATCCTGGTGCCTGTTTAAGACCATATAATGATTTATGAAGTTTGCATACATAGGAGGGATGATCAGGGTCCTCAAATCCATGAGGTTGAGTCATGTAAATTCCAGTAGATCCCCATGTAAGAATGCATTACTCACATCAAGCTGAAGTATAGGCCAGTCAGAATTGATTGCCAGGGACAGAAGTAGTCTGATAGTGGTTGGTTTTGCTATTGGACTAAAGGTGTCAGTATAGTCAAGACCCTCTTTTTGATGAAATCCTTTGGCTACAAGTCTAGCCTTGTACCTATCAATAGAACCATCTGGATGATACTTGAGTTTGAAAACCTATTTGCACCCAACAAGATTTTGTGAAGAATTATAGGGAACAATGGACCAAGTACCAACAGATTATAATGCATTGTATTCAGCAAGTAAGGAAGCATACCAGTTTGGATCCTTCTTAGCTTGACTAGCACAGGTGGGTATAGATGGTGGAGTCAAAGCAAGTAAGGCAGCAGAAAGAGTGTGTTTGTAGAGAATACCTTTTTCTTGAAGATTCCATGTTGACTCCTTGTAGTCATAAGATGCCAATTAGATGGCAAATTAGATAAAGCTGTTTGAGACTCAACACTTGTAGAAGTATTGGAATTATCTGGTGAGACATATGGAGAAGCAATGGGAGGTGCATCTAGAGAGGCAGGTGGAGTAATACACAACACACTTGTAGAGGCGGTTGGAGCAGATGTTGCGTAGGTAGCTGGAGAAGATGCAGTATCAGAAGGAAAACTGTCAGCAATAATTGTAGTAGGTGAAGCCACTGGGGAAGGTGAGATAACAAAAGAATGCTATGCCTTCAGAGGATATGAAAGTTCATCAAAGACCACATGTCTGGAGATATAAATCCTGCCAGTTTTGTAATCCAAGCATCTGTATCCCCTGTGATTACTGTTGTATCCTAGAAAGATGCAGAAGATGCTTTTAGGAGACAATTTGTTAACTGTGTCAGGTTTTAACCAGGGAAAACAGTGACAACCAAAAAATCTAAGAAAAGTATAATCAGGCAGTTGAGTGAATAAAATTTCAAATGGAGATTTGAACCCCAAGGATCCAGTAGGAAGTCTGTTTATAGTGTAATTGGCAGTGCTAAAGGCTTCAACCCAATAATCTCCAGAAAGACCAGCTTGGATGAGATAGGTGCTTCCAATATCAACTAATTGTATGTGTTTAGATTTTGCCACACCATTTTGTTCAGGTGTGTGAGGGCATGAGATTTCGTGGATTATACAATTATTAGCAAGAAAAGAAGAAAGTTCTTTATTAAGAAATTCACCACCACCATCAGTTCTGACTACTTTAATGAGACAATTCAATTGAAGCTCAACTTCAGATTTGAAATGAAAAAATATTTTCTTTAAATCCGATTTATCAAAAAGAGGATATAACCAACAAAATTCGGAGTAATCATCTACTATGTTCACATAATATTTGTAACCACAAAAAGAAGTTACAGGACATAGACCCCAAAGATCAAGATGTAAAAGTGTTAATCGTTTTGTGCTAGAGTGAGTAGACATAGTAAATGGTAGTTTGTGACTCCTTCCTAGTTGACAATCATTACAGAAAATTGGTGTTTTGATTACCTTATTTGTAGATAAATACTTACACACATGTTGAAAAGTTTGAAAGGAAGTGTGAGCAAGTCTCTTATGCCAAACTTCTGGAGATACAACAGTTGTGACAGCAGAGAAAGATTTACTTGAGGAAGGGTGTAGAAAATAAATTGGATATAGTCCATTTTTATGTGGACCTTGCAAAAGTATCTTCCCAGTTGACAAATCCTTCACAAAAAACCCAGAACAATTAAAGGTTATTGAGCAATTGTTGTCTGAAGTAAACTTGTGAACAGACATAAGATTTTGAGTTGATGCTGGTACAAGATGAATGTCATTAAGAGTGAAATTGTAGGATGGTGTAGATTTTAAAGAGTAACCAGTATGAGTTATGTGCATACCTTCTCCATTTGCTGTCTGAATCTCATCAGCACCATCATAGGGAGAAAGACCTTGCATCTCAGATTCATCATGAGTAATATGATTATTGGCACCAATGTCAGCATACCAGGGATTTTCACCCATTATATTTGCAGAAGCTAGCATAGCAGTCAAATGTTATGGAGTGTGATTATTTTGATATGCAAAATTTAGCATGTTTTTGCATTCAAGAGCATCATGACTAGATTTACCACATTTTGACAAACAAGATTTGAAGAAGTAGATGAAGGTTGAAGAGCAACAGTAGATCTTATAGAGCTCACATGAGATGGAACTGAGTTGTTACTTGATGACAAATAAGTTAAAGGTCTGCCATATTGGAAGTTAGGAGGCCTACTAGGTATCATAAAATGAGAATGAATCTACTTCTAAAACTTCTGTTGTAGGATCTTGAATTTGATGTATGTGCAACAAAGGCTCTACTTGCAGATTCATTCAGTAAAGCTTTATTTCTGTCAGTAATCATTGCTTCTTCACTAAGCAGATTATTGTATAGTTCAATACATGATATATGAGGGTTTCTATGTCTCGTAGTAGTTGCAAAGGTATGTAATCTGAGTTTAAAGCAGATAGAGTGATACCAACTAGTTCTTGGTCAGAGATAATCTCACCTGCTGCAGCTAGTTGATCAGAAAGAGACTTAATCTTATTTATCAAACTAGGAATTGATTTATCACCTTGCTTGAGAGCTAGTAACTTTGTACGCAGTTGGATAGAGTGAGTTGAGGATGATCTTGTAAATCTCTCCTCAATGCTAGTCCACAGGTGATGAGAGGAGTTGGATCTGGAGAAGTATGCAATCACTGCATCTGAGATTGTGGAATGAATCCACATCATGATTGTAGCATCTTCATCAAGTCATTCAGTATATAAAGGATTTTCTACTTCACTTTCTTGATTTCTTTTTGATGTATATTGAACAGGACAGATGAAAGTTCCATCAAGAAACTTCTGAATCTTGTATTTGCGGATAACTGGAAGCATGAGGTTCTTCCAGGTAATGTAGTTATCATCTTTAAGTTTTATTGTAACAAAGTTTGCTAACTGATTTAGTGAGACCTTTCAGATGGAGTTTGAAGTTTGATTCTCCATGTTTGTTGAAGATTGTTATGTAAACTCACGGATCATGAAACAGAACAGGAAAGCAAAATTGAAGATTAAGAGAATGAATCAACGGAAGTAATGAGGATCGCAACTTAATGTTGCTCTGATACCATGAAAGAAATGAAGCAGAAGAAGGATTTCTCTTCACATAGAATCAATAATCAATTAAGTCAATCAAGTTAGAGTTACAAAGAAGGGGAAAGTAGTTTATAACTGACATACATGCTAACATGCACCCCTATGACAGCCTGTACTGCTAACCTACACCTGACAGACATATGTGTGCATAACACACTTACAGACATATAAGCTCACTCACATGTGTGCACAGCACACTTACAGACATATAAGCTCACAATTAAGAGCAGTGTAAGGGAGGTGTAACAAGTCTGTGCTAATAGTGAGCAGCTAGACATGATTACGCATTATGAAAAGGAAATGTTACAAGCGGGAGGAATCAATGTTAGTAGTGCAACCGCAAGTTCTGTCAAGCACTCGCTGTAGGTTTTGTTGGCTCATCTGGAATTAGTTCGTGAAGGCTTTTAAGATTAAATAGGTGCTTACGAATTCCCTGCAGTAGAACTTCCTAGCCTGGCGTCAGAACAAGTTTAAGGGTCAGAATAACGAAATTTGTAGAGGCTTTGCCTTACGTTATGTGTTGGACAATTTGGAAAGAACATAACAGGACTGTTTGGAGGCAGAAAAATCTAGAGAAAAGCTTTTTTACTAAATTTAGTCCATCATCATGCTATGATGTTCTAGGTTAGAAATTTTTAATAGTGTTCCAATGATCATGTACTCTACAGTTGGAAAGTTCGACACTAATCTCTTTTAATCACTATTGAAGTTCAGTGCTTGGATATCACATAAGAAGTAGCTTTTATCAATGATATTTGGACGTTCCTCCTAGTTTTGTAGACACTAGGGGTGGTGCTGATATTCATGTAAAGAGTGGAGGGAGGAAAACAGTGAACCAAGGGCAGAGAGAGGGGGAAAGACAGAGAACCCATTAACCATGTTTCTAGGGTGGCAAGTATCAAGATTTACAGGAAATCTTGATTCTGGAAACAATTTTGTTCAGTCATGTTTCAAAATTTTGAATCTACTTATCCAACAACCAGAAAATTGTTACCGGATGACGGACAAAACAACCCATACATTCTTCCATGTAAACTTAAAACTTTTTTCTCAAGAATCTTCCATGTCAGTTATGTTCTCTAACCAATTACTGACTGCGACCAAAAATCCAAGCCTACTGATTTGATCAATACAACAAAATATGGAAGATGTGGAATAAGCTTCCATAACCCAAAAGCAAAATACAGCCCTATATGGTGGTTAACTTAAGCAACTCTATAGACAAAAATTAAGTCACGACTGGGGTGTAAGGAAAAAAAGAAAAGAAAAAAAGTAACACAACTTTCAGATTTCCGTACTCTCAGAAGAAGCAGCTAAATAAGACAACATCAGTTCAAATACAAGCAAAAGCCACAGCAGAACTCCTACAGTTTACAAAAATGTACATCATATGCCTATATTGCAATAAAGAAGAATAGTTTTGGCGGACGATGTGGTTATTCACAAATTAATGAACTAGTTTTACCTTGATAATCGCACTCTCATTGCAGCTCCATTTCTTTGTCTGTTCTTCTCTAGCATCAAAGCACGCTCCCTCTCCTTCTCTCTTTTCTCCCTCTTCAATCGCTCCTCCCTCAACTCCTCCAAAGTCTTTTTTCCAGAGTGCTTACTTCCCTCTCGTTTCCCTGATTCCGAGGGACTAGAATCTCTAATAGGAGCATCACTGGACGGTTTAGAGACATACCATGGTGCCTTTACACCTTTACCAGCAACACCACAACCAAACCTGTATACCTCATCCTCTGGCAACAAAACTTTGGGTACCGCCTCCTTCTTTACTCTTTTCTTCATCTTCCTACCCTGATCATCTTCTTCTTCTTTGGCACCTCCTAAAGGAAATATCTTCAAGCCTTCAAAGAGATTGATGTGACTTGACTTCTTTGATTCTACTGCAGTCGGTGCACTTGCTTCACCAGTAGCAGCAACACTAGGAGGTAAACCCTTGGAAGCTCTTAGTTTGTCTAGACGAAATTCCGTATCTCGTTTTCTAGATTGTTCTCGCTTGAGCTGCTCTTCTTTGGCTGCTTCTTCTTCGTCTTTCTTCACTTTCTCTCTATTATCAAAATTGTATACGTTCCAACTCTTCTGAGGGAGAATATTTAGACCTCCATGACCCCCCATATTCAATCAACACTGCTAAATGAGAATCGGTTTAGGTTAAATTGTGACAGGACTGTATCCTAATGCAAAATCCCATAAAATGGAATCCCCAACATATCCATAAAACTAAGTTTACAATAATAATCCATCCGAGTTAATTCTTAAAACTATCTAGCTGAACTGAAAATCTTCTCTTTTATCCTAAATCATGTAAATTAGGGCAAACAAACAAACCTATGTTGTAAAAACTACATTACCAACGAACTAGATTAAATTCTAAGATATTGAAAGAATTAGGTGTTTCATGATAAGAAAATCACTTGAAAAGAGTCGAGTAATTGCTTCAATCAAAATCAAGAAAAAATTTAAAGAGGAAGAATTAGAAGTTAGGTCGTACCTTAAAACCCTAAAATCGCCTTCACTTTCTTTGTTTCCTTTCTATCTGGTTTTGTAATTCTTCTTTTCCGCGGGAGATTGATGATTTTTTGATTTTTTTGAGAGGAGATTGACGATCTGGGTAGGAGAAAAAAGAGATTTGTAAACAAACAACGAGATACTAATCGATACTGTGGATCTATTTGATTAAATTCTTTACGACCAGTTTTTATATTTCTTTGTTGGCCAGCAATTTATTGAAAAGTTAGGTGACTATAATAAAAACAAAAAAGAATAATAAAAAAAATTAGGTGACTACTTCACCACCGAAACCTTTTGAAAACCTGACTATATTTGGTTCTACTACCTAACTATTCTGACCCAACCATTAAAAATAAAATAAAATTATTATAAAAATTATATTAAGACTGTCTTATCTAAAAAGGACAAAAGTACTAAATTATCTCCACTAGTTAAAATTATATTTTTATTTTTATCTTAAATATTAAATATTTTATTTAATTCTTTATTTTTTTAACTTTTTTTAATTATTTTAATTATTATTTTTTTTAGTTTATTCCTATATCTTTCGAAACCGATCAAAAAATAAAAAAAAATAATCAAACCAAATTTTTTTAAAAAACATTTGAATTATTTAAAAAAAAAAAAAGAACATCAAACTAGAATCGGTGGATACGATGACACACGTATACTGATTCTGGTTTGATGTTCTTTATTGACGAAGAACATGAGGCGGTGTATATAGGTTCTCCACGTGTGCCGATTTTAAAAAACTCAAATTTAAAAGTTTTTCTATATTTTTTTTTGCCCAAAATCGATGGATAAGTTTCCCCATGTGTGCCGATTCTAAAAAAATCAAATTCAATTCTGCAAAAAAAATTGCCCAGAATCGGTGGATATGAATGCACATATCCACCGATTCTAAAAAAATCAAATTCAAAAGTTTTCTACAATTTGTTTTGCCTGGAATTGATAGATATAAACACACTTATCCACCGATTCTAAAAAAATCAAATTCAGAATTTTTCTGCAAATTTTTTTACCCAAAATCGGTGGATATAAATACACTTATCCACCGATTCTAGTTTAAAAAAATATAAAAAAATTAAAAAAAAATTAAAATCAAAAATTAATTAAGTAAATTAATTTAAGAATTAATTCATTGATTAACACTAATTAAACATATTAGTTTTAGTAGGATAAGGAGGTCTTGATATGATTTTGATCATATTTTATCTTTTAGTGGTAGGACCAAAATAATAGGGGTAGAGCCGAATATAGCCAGGTCATAAATGGACCTCCACGGTTTAAAGCAGGCAATATGGTGAATTATTCTCTATCCCAGCTAAGTTGAGTGATAAATATGACTAAAATAATATTCTTTCCGACCCACACTAGTCGATCTTTTTTTTTCTTTGTATAACAAATGATCTTTTTTTATTTTTATATGTTATTTTTTCAAACGAATCCTTATTAATAACTAGTGTTGTTAAAATTTTCTCTTAAAAATATAAAGAATTTGGTAGTCATGTTTGTACTCGCTGCATGTGTCATTTAAAAATATTTTCAAAGGTATAACATTTACAAATATTTGTCTTTTAGTTAATGTGATATGTCAATTCGAAGTATTAACACAAAAGGATAGTAGATAAGTAAAAAAAATACTAAAAAAATGATTTCCTCTTTCTTTAAAAATTGTGCAAATACTAAAATGATCAGCTTTGTTGGCAGAGGGAGTATAACTCTCAGGGGATTAAAGGAATGGGTTCTTTTGTTTGTACCTGGAGAGAGCACCATAGTCAAGAAAAATTATCACTGCACTTTGTTGGCACATTGCACTTTGTAACATCCTCTATAAAGTTGTGATCCATTGCATTTTATAACATCCTCTACCAAGTTGTGACTCATATCACCTTGTAACATCCTCTGTAAAGTTGTGATCAAATTGGTTGCCTAAAAACTAAAACCCCTTAGTAGATAAAGCTTAGTCAGTTTTATACTTGGTAGACTGATTCTTGACAATATTTTAACATCAAAAGAGCTTATGCATTTCATGAGGCAGTCCAAATTTAAGTTAGGTTCATTCACTTTGAAAATCGATGTTAGCAAAGCATGTGATATAGTTTGTTGGAAGTTTCTGATCAGTTATTGTCTTGTTGGTAAAATACATGACCTTATCTGCGTCATTTCCACTTCTTTCTTTAATGGGAACTTTAAGGGTTAGTTTCTTTCTTTATTATTGTTAATGGGAGCTCTAAAGGTTAGTTTAAAAGTGAAAGGGGGCTGAGACAAGGTTGCCTCTTTCACCCTGTTTGTTCATTCTTTACTTTCAAGGTTTATCTTTGCTCATGGGAAATATGGAGGAGTGCAGTCTTTATTATGGGTACAAATTGAATATTTGGGCTCATGTTGTTTCCTACTTAATGTTTGCGGATAATCAGACTATTGAGTATCCTAAGAACATTCTCTACACTTACGCTAGATGGTCAAGTTACTATGCCAATCTAAACAAGTTAGTTATCTTTTTCATTGGCGGTGATCTTATTACTAGACATAATGAAGTTACTTTGAGTCTTGGGGTTCCAAAGGTGAGTCCAAATGGAAAGTACCTTGGTTATCAAATGTTGAAACCTGCCAATAGACTCAATTCCTATGACTTTCTAGTAGAAAATTTTAAAATCAAGATGCCTGGTTTGAAGAGGAACTTCATGACTCATGTTGACGGAACTGTGTTAGTAAATACAGTTCTGGATCTTATCCCAACTTACTATATGGCAAATTCTCTTGTGCCAAAAGGTGTCGTCAATAAGTTAGATAAAATTACGAAGAAATTTTGGTGTGGGCATGCAAATTGCTTGAAGAAAATGCATTTCATAAAGTGGAGAAAATTTGTTGAAGAAAAGGATGTTAAGGGTATTAGTATTAGATCTCTTCAAAACCTCAATAGAACCCAAATTAGTAATATCATGTAGAGGTTTATTGAAGACCCTAACAGTCTTTGGGGTGGTCTAATAAGAGCCAAATATTTGAGAAAATGTACTTTTAGGAGTGTAAGAAACATGTCAGGTGTTCAACAATTTAGATTGCTATGTTGTTTTATATGGAAGAAAACAAAATTGTTGTTGGTATGTAGAGAAAGGGGAAAAAAATCAAATTTGGAAAGATCACTGGTTGTCTGAAAGAATTAATTATTTTATTGCTAAAAAGGATATTAGTGAGCAAAACAATATCAAGTATGTGTGTGAGCTATTTTTAAATGGTACCAACATGTGGAATAAACAACTTGTATACAAGTTACTTCCTCATCACATTGGTGGCCAAATTTTTAAGATATTCATACCAAATCAAGAAGATCAACATGGTGACAAACTCCTTTGGAATAAACACTTTAATGGGACCTTCTCGACCAAGTATTATAGGAAATGATATTAAATTTTCAAGCTTCTTCTACTCATGCTATCAGTCAAGACATTCAATGGAAGAATTTTTATAAAATCACTGATTTATTCGTAATTTTTTTTATTTTTATGTGGAGAGTAATTCATGATGGGTTACCTCTCTCCACCAATATTGGAAAGTCCATTGCCAAGGCCAACATAAATTGTAGATAAATGATGTGAACTATTCTCTCCATGGACTTTAAGTATGATGTGAACTATTCTCTTATTCTTTGAACTTATGTGACTAACTGGATAAATGAAGGCCAAGATATTTCTCTTTCAAGTGGGGAACTTGTCTTTTCTAAGCCGGAAGATCATAAATGTGTTGGTTTTTAATCATGAAAAATACTATGTGATCAAGATTATTAATGGTGTTGCTTATTAGTTCAAAGCTAGTGATTTGTCCTCGAATTCTCTCAACGTCCAACACAACCAGTCGTGACTGTGATATGTATTGGAATCTTGCAACAATGAGCATCAACGTTAGATTATCATAATAATATATAAAGAACTGAATTGAAAACAAATCTACCACGGAAAACTATGAGGACAGAATCATAGGTTAAACAAGTTGTTCTTAACACATTAGTTCGCACAATACAAACTACCCACTCTTGAACTTAGCAACAGAGAAGGAAGGGAAATAAACACTCAAAAAAGTGCAAAACAAAGCGAGAAGATTGTAAAAAGAAGACAGGATAGTAGCCGCTTCTGGGATGATTTGAAAATATATTTTCGAGTTGTATCTATAGGAGAAAGTTACTTGCAAATCAAGTTAGGTTTAGGTTTTCTTATAAAAAAAAGGTTTTGTTTCTTGTAAAACGATTAATAACGAAAAAAGAATTTTTCGATAAATAAAACTCTTAAAGAAAATATTTTTGGAATTAATTTCCTAAAGAAAAACTTGTAAAAATAATTTCGAGTAGACATAGGACTTGGTGCATGGTATTCACACATATGGAATGGGTTGGGACATGTATTGTTTGCCAGCCATTCCACCCACGTTTGTGTAACTATCCATATGAGAATAGTTATATAGTGAACATCCTTCTCTACAATATCCAATATGGGACTAAACTAAAGAGTTTCATTCACTCAAGGAGATGAGTGAGCATCCATAGAACCCTTAGTTCCTAATATCAAACCACACCAAGACCAAAAATATTTAGTTAAAAACTCATTTTCTCCAACAACAACCCCACATGAATGAAATCTCGGTAAAATGTGAAAAATCAGAATGTGGAGAATACCATATAGGCAAAGATGTTCATCAGGTATTGAACCTTTACTTAGTGGGAAGTTACCAAAACTACTTGTTAGAGACAGTGAACGCGATGTCTTGAATTGTTAGCATTTGATGTAATTTGCGATAACAACCACACATGATATACTCCTGGTGTTGCTAAGTTCGTATCGTTGTGTCCATTTTTGCCCTGGACGTATCCTTTTTCTCATAATGCTCTAGAGAATTCACTCAAATTCTCATAGGAAGCGCCCACTTCCTTATTCAGATAGGTGAGTTCTATCAAGAGTGTTACTGCTACACCCCACTTCAATCTTAAATTGAAAATTTAGAGCTCATTAAGACTTATTAAAAGTCATCCTTCACATGCAGTCACATTATCACATCAATACACCATAGAGAGGGACAGAGAATGTAATTATTTTGATAGTGCATACCTTTAATCACCACAAATTAGTTGTCTCATTGAACCTTCGTCTTGGGATCTCCAGTCAGTAAGGTTGAATATCCTTCATGGCAATTTTTATTTCATAAGTTTAAGTCCCATCCCCCTCGATGCAGCAATAACTATCTCTTTAGACAATCCTTTCGTCAAAGGATCTGCGATATTCTCCTTAGACCTCACATGGTCAACGGTAATAACGCCAATAGAGATAGGTTGTTTCAAAGAATTATGTCGTCTACAAATATGTATAGACTTCCCGTTATAAACACTGTTCTTAGATCTAGTTATCGCAGACATACTGTCATAGTGTATAGATATAGCTTGCACAGGCCTATTCCAAAGAGGATTGTCTTCTAAGAAGCATCTTAGCCATTCGTCTTCCTCTCATTCTTTATCTAACGCAATAAACTCTGATTCCATAGTGAAACGAGCTATACATGTCTGTTTAGAAGATTTCCAATAAACAGATGCTCTTGCTAGAGTGAATACATACCCACTCGTAGACTTAGACTCCTATGAGTCTGCTATCCAGTTTGCATTAATCCTTCAAGGATGGCAGGGTATCCTTCCTAATTCAAACAATAGGATATTGTGTACTTCAAGTACTTCAGCACTCTAATAAATGCATCCCAATGCATCTTCCCTGGATTACAAGTATACCTGCTTAACCTACTCACTGCATAAGCAATGTCTGGTCTAGTACAATTCATCAAATATATCATACTTCTTACGACTCCTGAGTATTCAAGTTGGTTAACTCCTTCACTCTTATTCTTCTTGAGATTACAAGAAGAAATCATACGGAGTACAAGCAGGTCTACAGTTAAAATGATTATATTTCTTAAGTATAGATTCAACATAATGACATTAACTCAGATTATAGCCATTAGAACTTCTTTTAATCTTCATCCCTAATATTACATCAGCGGGGCCTAAGTTTTTCACGTCAAAGTTCTCATTTAACAATTTCTTAGTGGAATTAATAACATCCATGTTTCTATCTACTATAAGCATATCATCAACATACAAGCATACAATTACACAGGCATCCTCAACAAGTTTAGTGTCAACACACTTGTCAGACTTATTAATCCTAAAACCACTAGAAATCATCAAATGATCAAATTTTTCATGTCATTGTTTAGGTGCTTGTTTCAAACCATACAAATATTTAATCATTTTACACACTTTCTTTTTACAACCTTTCACTATAAAGCCCTCGGGTTGTTCCATGTAAATTTCCTCATCTAATTCACCATTTAGAAATGTTATCTTTATATCCATTTGATGTATCTCAAGGTTATGGACAAAAGCTATAACAATTAACATCCTAATGGAAGTAATTATAGTCACAGGTGCATAAGTATCAAAGAAATCTATACCTTCTTTTTGTTTATATCCTGTAGCTACCAAACTAGCCTTATATTTATCAACAGTTCCATCTATATTACGTTTTCTCTTGAAGATCCATTTACAACCTATGGCCTTACACCCTGGAGGTAAATCTATAATCTCCCAAGTACTGTTATGATGGATGGAATCCATCTCACTAATAGAGGCTTCTTTCCACCATGGAGCTTCAAAAGAATTCACAGCTTCTCTATAAGTCTGTGGCTCAGACTCGGCTAGGTATATAATGCAACCATGATAGGTTTTCTTAGTTCTAACCATTTTACCTCTTATAGGTTCTAATTCTGGTTCATCTTCCTCTAAAGGTAATGACTGAATGGTTGAAGGAACATCTAGGGGTTCATCTAAACATCTCTTTCGGGAACCAAGTTTAATAGGAAAAACATTCTCAAAGAACTCTGCATCCCTAGACTCCATAATGGTATGCAAACCAATATCAGAAATTTCAGAACTCACAACCATAAACCTATAAGCACTAGTATACTCAGGATACCCTATGAAAACACAATGAACAATTTTGGGTCATATCTTAGTTTTCTTACGAGGGGGATGGCCACCTTTGCCAAGCACCCCCATACTTTGAAGTAAACATAAGATGATTGTCTACCTTTCTAACTCATATGGAGTTTTTTTGATCCTTTAAAGGGTACTCTATTCATGATATAACAAGCTGAGAGGATGACCTCCCCCCCAAAAGTTTGCAGGTAATCATGAACTAATTAACATGGCATTCATCATATCCTTAAGGGTACGGTTCTTACGTTCAACTACACCATTTGATTGAGGTGAATAAGGTGATGTCGTCTCATGTATTATGCCATGTTCTTTGCAGAAATCTCCTACGGGAATTTCATACTCACCACCACGGTCAGACCTAACAGTTTTAATGGTAGCATCTAAGTGGTTTTCAACTTCAAGTTTATACATCTTAAAGGATTCTAAGGCATCCTCCTTACCCTTAAGCAAGTATACATGATAGTATTTAGTACAATCATCTATGAAAGTGACAAACCCCTTCTTACCACCTCTAGTTTGAACTGACTTCATATCAACTAGGTCTGAATGGATTAATTCTAAGGGTTTAGAGTTTCTTTGGACGTTCTTACTGAATGATTTCTTAGCATGCTTAGGTTCTACGTAAATCTCACACTTATGACCTCTATCAATCGTGAATTTGGTGTGCAGCCTACACCATCCAGTTCATGCATTGATTTATAGTTTACATGACCAAGTCTACCATGCCAAACATTCAAAGACACACACATATAAGCAGAAGAATCATTCATATTTATTTCATCAAATTTTACATTAAGCTTATATAGACCCTCAGTCTTATAACTCTTACCCACAAAGTCTTTCCCCTTAGTTACTACAACTTTTATAGACTCAATGACAACCTTAAAACCCTTATAATCTAAAACAGAACAAGAAACAAGATTCTTGTAGATGTATGGAACATGAAGAACTTCGTTCAATTTGAGATTCTTACAAGATGTTAGCTTCATCCTGACGTTCCCCTTTCTTGCAACCTTTGTTGTAAATGACTTAACCATATAGAGTTTCTCGCCTTCCCCTACCTTCTGATAGGAGGTGAACAAGTCTCGACTTCCACACAAATATTTGGTAGCTCCAGAGTGTACCCACCAATCTCTCACATCGGTCACCAGATTAACTTCAGACACCATAACAGAAAACTCATGCTTATTCTCAGCAACCAAGTTAGAATTATTCTTCTTATTAAGGTCCTTCCGTTGTCTACAGTGTATTTCCATATGATCACGAGTTCCAAAGACATAACAAGCACCCTTAATCTTAGTAATGCCAAATTCAGGTTTACGAAATGTACCTTTGTTATGAGTACCATGCTTAGGGTTGCGTTTGTTGTTATCACCTTTTCCAGATTTGTGTTCAGTCATATGAGCCTTATTTTTCATATCTCTTGCAGACGAAACATTCTTGTCTTTGGTGCATAACATTTTTTCAACTTGAATCTTCTTTCCTAATTCAACCATGCTGACTTCATCAATTTCATGCCTCAATTTTCTTTTGTACTCTGACCAAGAAGATGGTAACTTCTCAATTACCGTAGATACTTGAAAAGTCTCATCAATCACCATACCTTCAGCAGGAATCTCGTTGATAATTTGTTGAAGTTCAAGGAACTGATCAACAACATGCTTATCATTCGTCATCTTGAAATCCATAAACTTCGCTACCAGAAATTTCTTGCTACCAGCAGTCTCTATCTGGTACTTTGCTTCTAACACAGTCCACAAATCATAAGCACTGAAATTTTCTTTAGCATTATAAAAATCATACATCGCATCTTCCAAACAGTTCATAATATGATTGTTAGCCAAATAGTTCTACCTCTTATAAAACGTTTTATCATCTTCAGTAATATCTTCAGTATTCATCAAATCATCAAAATGAACCAGTACTGCGTCTAAATCATGAAAACTTAGGAACAACAACATATTGGATTGTTATCTCTTGAAATCCTTTCCGTTGAACTTCTGTTGTTTTTCAACATCGTTCTTTCCCATTTTTACAAGATAAAAGTTAATGTGTTAAGATTTTTGGAATCTTGCAACAATGAACAACAACGTTAGATGTATCAGAATAATATATAAAGAACTGAATTGAAAACAACTCTACCACGGACAACTACGAGGGCAGAATCACAGGTTCAACAAGTTATCCTTAACACATTAGTTCGCGAGCATACTCGAGAAGAGTAATGCTAAACCCAACGTGCGAAGATGTGTCAGGATAAGACTGCCCGATATAACTTGTATTAGCTCAATACAAACTACCCACTCTTGAACTTAGCAACAGGGAAGGAAGGGAAATAAACACTCAAAAGCGCTAAACAAAGCGAGAAGATGGTGAAAAGAAGACAGGATATTAGCCACTTTTGGGATGATTTGAAAACAGATTTCCGAGTTGTATTTATAGGAGAAAGTTACTTTCAAATCAAGTTAGGTTTAGGTTTTCTTGTAAAAAAGGTTTTGTTTCTTGTAAAACAATTAAAAACGAAAAAGGATTTTTCCCATAAATAAAACTCTTAAAGAAAATATTTTTGGAATTAATTTCCTAAAGAAAAACTTGCAAAAATAATTTCGAGTAGACATAGGACTTGGTGCATGGTATTCACACATATGGAATGGGTTGGGACATGTATTGTTTGCCCACCCATTCCACCCACGTTTGTCTAACTATCATTCTTGGAGAACTCGTCCTCACATTATTCAAATTAACTTATGTCGAGTTCAAGTTTATTAGAAAGGGTGGTAACTTTGTGGCTCATACCCTTGCTAACTATGTAGGAGCCAACAACTGTACTGAGTATTGATTATTTCTCCTCCCTCATGCATTGATTTTTTTTTAGGCTAGTATATAGTTTCTCCTTGTTTAGCTTTGCTTTTTCTTTCTTCTTGTAGAAAAAAAAACAACTTGAAAACCTAAATTTTTTTGGATTTAAAAAGACAACTATTACGGGGGAGAAAAATCTCCAAGAATAAACCTTATAATCAAAATATTTTTCTGCGGTTTGGTTGGAATTAGGGCTGCACAGGAACCGACCCGAAAAACCGCACCCGCCCGAACCCGACAAAACAACGGTTTTTAAAACAGAACCCGCCCGCTACGGGTTGGTATACGGTTTTGAAAATTCAAAACCCGGTCACCACGGGTTGGTTTACGGGTTTAGTATAGCACCCGCCCGAACCCGCTCGTATAACCCGTTTACTTTGAGCCGTTGATTGAGATTTAATCATAACCATCCAT
This sequence comes from Papaver californicum, assembly GCA_023531435.1. Classification (NCBI taxonomy): domain Eukaryota; kingdom Viridiplantae; phylum Streptophyta; class Magnoliopsida; order Ranunculales; family Papaveraceae; genus Papaver; species Papaver californicum. The sequence continues at coordinate 1,200,185 of JAJJMC010011034.1, read as the reverse complement.
CTATCATAAAACTTAACCTAATCTCTATCCCTTCATTCTCTCTCTTCAGTCTTCTTCTCCGCCTTCACGGCTTTACTTCAGTCTTCAGAGGCGATCAGGCGACTGCTAATACTTTTCATTCACATCTAATGCTTGTATGCTAATACTTCTCATTCACAGCTAATCATGTCGTCAACTCGTGCGTTACATTCTTTTCGCCCTGTGAAAGTCCTTTGATGTCACTGGTTTGTCCTGCACTTGTGCTGTAATTTCCTTTATAGTCTGAAGTCACTAAATGTCGTGATAGTTGTTGTTTAACTTTTTAAGAAATGCAAGTGTTAGTAAGTGTTAAAAAACCTCCTATTAGATATATGTTTTTAGTGGTGTCTGATGTTTCATTTTTGGATTGTTATTGTTTCCAAGTAATTCATGTTATGCATAAACTCTTGAAGTGGTTCACTCAATTACTATTAGCGATTGAATATTTTCATTGAAGGAATTGGGTTTGATTAATCGTTTCTATTTGTTTTGTTCACTGAAAGAACCCCAATTACTTTGACTTGTTTAAGATTGGAAAAGCCATTATGTTGTTGCTGAAAGATACATTTCTGGCACGGGTTAACCCGTGAAATAAACCGAACTTGCCCGACCCTCCTCGGGTCGGTTTCAACCCGACCCGCCTGTGGACGGGTTGGTATACGGTTTTGAATATCAAAACCCGCCTCTAGACGGGTTGGTAGTTGGTTTTACCCTAAAACCGACCCGCTCGCCCATTGTGCAGCCCTAGTTGGAGTATCCTCCATGTAAAACCAAGTGAGGAAAACGTTCATTTTCATGGCTTTTGGCTGCTATAATATTTGGAATTTCCCCGTTATGTAGGGAATTAATGTAATACCCGGTATTTTTAATTATCTTTTCGGGTTGGATTTTATCCGACTTACTTTACCTTGTTAATTGGGCTAACTCCTACGAGAAATCAAAACATGTTAATGAGGGGATTCTGCATGGGGTTTTGGTCTGCTGGTTATAGCAACATGCGGCGTGGCAACACCCCATGATGAGAAAGTTACGAAGTAGTGATGACTGTTATTGAAGTTAAGAGATGATGGAGTAATGGTTTCCAGAAACTCCAAATATAATGGGCGTAACTGCACCTTATCTCAACAATCTCCATCTCTCCACCTCCTCACTAACTTCACTACTTACGAGGAAAAATGTGTATTCCTAACTACTATAAATAGGCTACTTAGCTTATTCAAAAAACAGAACATGTTGATTATTCTCACAAGCACTGTTATTCTCGATAGTTCACACCTTCATACGCAATTCAATCACAGTAATTTCCTCAGCTTTCTCTGCTTCCTTCCCCTAAGATCAACCCATCTTCTTTCTTTGTGACCGAAGCAGGATGGAACATGTACTTTCGTAGTTTAGGCTTGTCCTGTACGATTTTGATTTCCGAATCTAAAGAAATTACTTATACAGTGTATTGTTTTGCCTAGGATCAATTTTTAGGTACTAACACACAGTGGGAAATCAATCTCTCGGTCACGAATCCAATGCTTAAACTATTTGAAATTCAATTCTTCAATCGTCTGAAAAAATGGTGGATCTTAGGTCAGGTTTAGTAACCAATCCCAATTCAGGTTCAACAACCACTCCTGACCTCGGCAGCTCCAGTGGTGGAACTCCAGAAATCAGTCCTCAAAATACCACCACTGAAGATACAACCACTCCTCTTCGTACCCCTGAAGGTGACAAAAACAAAGAGCAGGCACCACCAACCATGGACGATGATAGACACATTTATGTGTCTTATTTGTTCTCATGTTTACATTGCTAATACTCGATTCTTGTACTAATATAATTGTTTTTCTATGTTTTTAGGTCTTTTTGGAGAAATAATCATTGTGGGAAAATTGGCTAAAAAGTGCTAAAAACACCCCTACCAAAAGTGTTAAAGGCACATGCAAAATTGATAAAGGCACCCCCAAGGAAAAAGATAAAGGCACCCATCAATATGTTAAAGGCACCCACCTTCTTACGTTTGAAATCAAAAATTGGCGGGAAAGTTTGTTGAAGAATCTGACGAGTTTTAGAGAATATTTTTAAGGGATTAAGGAAATATTCTTGTTGCCTAATTAGTAGGATCTGTTTATAGCTTGCTCACGTAAAAAAAATTAACAAAAGATATCCCTGAGATGTTTTCTCACGTCAAAATTATTCTCGGGTGTAATACTCCGGGAAGAAAAATCTATGTGATAAAATGATGTTATCTCCTTGAGATTCCTCAGTATATATTCTCAAGCTGTGAAAAGGCAACAATGGGAGAGAATATGGTCGAGAATCATACAGAGAATCGAGAAAAAAAAATCTTAGCCGAGAATATTATGATTGAATGATTTGATCTGTTGGAGATTTATGACGAGATTTGAGGTGATATTGAGGTTGTAGTATCAATGTAGGTGATCGGGAGAAGATTGGGGGGGATGGCAGAGGCCAGAAACACAAGAAAAAGAATCCAAAAAAATATGTTGCTGATGCTGCTCAAGAACAGAGAATAAGCGACAATTTCTTCAACCCATTTGCAATGGATATCTTCGTCTTTTCCACATTTATCTTCAGCTGCAACGGTTTCTTCAACCCATATGCAACGGATATCTTTGTCTTTGCAATATTTATCTTCATCTACAACGGTTTCTTCAACCCATCTGCATCTTAGCATCTGCAACGTTTATCTTCAGCTGAAAACACTTCTCTTTTGTAACAGTGAAAACAGTGGTCTGCAACACAATTACACCGTTGCGAACCACATGTGTTATTATTTTTTATCTTTCAAACACTTTTTGAGCTATGTACCAATCTTTTGAGGGTGTTTTGAGCAATATGAGCCAAACCCCATCACTGAGGCCAGAAGGAAGCCATTTTTCCATGATTAATTGGTAACTTTTAATTGAAATTAGGATTTTTCTTAATTGATTGTGATTTTATTTGATGGTTTATGCTGGGACCTAGAGCTTTTGATGAGTCATGCTTGTGATTTATAATGAATATTTTAAAAATCTACCTTTGACAGAAATTAGAGTCACTTATTTGAGCTAGAATTTTTATAATTGTTATTTTTGGAATCAATTTGGTTAATGGTGAAATCCATAACCTCGGTATTTGTGAATATTACTTTCATGTTTTGTGCATATTTTCTATTTTAAAATCAGTTTTTAAATCTAAAGTCAATCTTCACAAGTTCGAGAGTTTGAAACCCATTCTTACCACCATCTACAAATCACATCAGCCGATCTGATGAAGCGGCAAGAAACTTTGGCTAAAACTCAAGTAGCCATGGCCACTACTCAGAAGGAAGTTCTTAACTTTCTTAAGACTTTGATGGAGCAGTTATCGTCGCAGCAGTTTCATTATCAAATGGAGCAAGCTAGGAACGTATACAAAGCTATCGGTGGAGCCAGCACATCAAGATCTAACGCCCAAGAAGATGATGAAGTACGTGTTGTCATCGACCGTGTACCAGAGAGGAGTCAACAACAACAAAACTTTGTCACTCGTGAATATCTAGAAAGGCTCCTGCGAAATCGTGGAAAGGAAGATTCATCTTCATTCCATCAACACCACCCCCTCACAGGATCGCATTGCCAAAAGGATATTCATCTTTTCCATTCTCCTTGTACGATGGCACCGGGAACGCTCGAGAGCATGTTTCTCAATTCTTGGAATCTTTAAGAGAATATGAATATAATCAAGTGTTGTGTCTCAAAGAATTCTATAAATCTCTTATAGAGAGAGCTTACACTTGGTACAACAACCTCGCTCCCGATAACATCTCTAGTTGGTCTCAGATGGTCAATGCTTTTTATAAAAAGTATTTATTTGTCTCTGAGGAAATCACTCTCTCGGATTTAGGAAGAATGTTCCAGAGGAACAACGAGCATCCCAACAAATATGTAAATAGGTTCAGGACACAAGCTCTCGACTGTCATGACCAGAACGTAACTGGGCAACAGTTGGTGGAGCTTTGCATTAATGGTATGATTCTTGTTTATCGTGCCTTATTAGAAAACTTACGATTTCAAACCTTCTCTGAGCTACATGAAGCTTCCAAGAGATCAGAAACAACTGCTCCAGCCTTGTTGGAAATAACAAGGACCGCCAGAGAAAAAAGCCGTGGAGACACCCGCGGGAATAGACGCTTGGTCAATAAGAAATACTATGTCTAGCCGTCCATAGGTGCTGTCACTGACGAATGGACCAAGAGAAAAGCAGCACCTCAGTCGGTATTGCATACTAAGCACCCCATATCGACCCCAAAGATGACGCCAATACCAATTCAAGGACGAGGCTCAACCAAGACTCTGTGTCAACAGCCAAAGACATATCCAACAATACCGGATTTCCCCTTTCCCATGAAGGAATTCCTCAAACTGTTGGAAATATGGATACAATATGGAACTATCAAGTTGCCACATGTACGACGCCAACCAACCAATGACGAAATATCAGAGCCAAGCTATTTTCGCTTTCGCAGATTCGTCAATCATCCCACTAGTGAGTGTTATGTCCTGAGACGTTTCTTCATAGAAAAGATTGACTCAAGAGAATTAGACCTGGGGACTGAAGGTTTCATAAAAATACCCTCCCTGTCAGGAGCTTTACTCTCGCTGGAGACTCCATCAAAAGAACTATTCAATCTATGATGAAGCGCATGTGTGAGCTTCTTTACCTTTCAAAAGCATAAAAAATATATATTTTTGTCGCTCTTAATTTTGTCGTATCGGGTAAGCGTTTAGTCTTCGCCGAGAAGACTACCGTATATCCTGAGCCTGCTTTAGAAGATGTAGTCATCAAGCATAATGAGAAGCCAGGTTGGGACTTATCGCCACTGCCTGCCTCAAGGATACTGAGTTTGAGCAAACGTTGATCAACTCGGGGACTGATGTCAACATCATCACCATCAAGACTCTGGGACTGCGGGAATTTCCTGGCACGAAGATACATACTCACCGACCATAATCAAGAATTCTGAAGGGAGGTCCATGGGAGCTTATGGCTACATTACTCTTGAGGTGAAAATGGGTGATGCTCAGACACATGCCAAATTTCACATTATCAAAAAAGATCCAAGTTATGACATGATTCTAGGACGCCCATGGGTATGTAGCAGCAAGATGAAGTCAAGTGTATCTCTTTCATTGGCGACAACACCTCCAAGGCTCTCCAACAAGACAACAAATCCCGAGGATTTCCTATCAACCGAATTCCGTCGCATAATGGATCTGGATGTGAAACAGATGCCAGGAGGGGACTTGACATCATATGTTTGTCGGTTTCGCGCACAAGTAAGTCATATTCAACCAACTTCTTTGCAACCATCAATCCCACGTCCCATCAAATTTTGGGGACTTGAACTGGATATCAACCCTACTATGACTCGATGATGTGAATGGAAAGCTGATCCTTTTAAAAAATTTAACAAATAGGTAGATTCCGTCTCTGCTAAAGATAAGGAAATTAGTAACTCGTTCATTCAGAAGACATGTCATGAAATTGAGGTATCTAAACCCAATTCCTTTCAAGTCACAGATACGGTCAAGAAAGCTAATGCTTCTCCTGAAGAAGAGTTGTATCTCATTACTGAAATCTTGATCTAAGGTTACTACAAGCTTGTCAATACTGACAAGCTATAAGGGGTGATTATACATGGATAATAGATTAGAGCTCTCAGTGCTTAAGCATTCTACTAACACCTCACAATATTTCCCTGTTTTACGCAATATTTGTAATTCCTCCAAAATATTTACAATATCTTGCATTCATACTTAGGATTTCAATTTAATAATCAAGCAAATTATTGTTTCTTTAAATCTAATCGCAAATCATTCAGAAATCTTTACTTACTCAAAATCCCAAAATAAAACCACAAAAGGCCATGTGTCTCAGAACCTATGAAAACTCAGAAAATCTAGAAAAATTTCTTGAAAACTGGCACCTTCTGAGTACGCATTCTCCACCTGATAAAGAATCTCAGTTGCAAGCTTCAACTCCAGGAAAGCCTCTCAACTTTACGTTTGGCCTTGTTGACCGCCTCCAAGTTAGAAGTCACACCTCCCTCCTGTAGACGCTTCTCAATAACTTCCAAGTGACGGCGAAGCCATATGATATTAACCTCAGCTCTTTCAGCCTCCTCCAAGGAATCCTTATAGTCTTGAAGAACTATCTCAGAGATTTATCTACGGGGAAGAGCAATTATCTCATGCACAGTTGGCAGCTGCACAGACACATTCCTCTCCAGAGTACGATATTTTTTAGGATTACCAACAAAGAAATTACCAAACTTCTTCCATATCTTGGTATACAGCTCAGTATAGGCATACAGGACAGTGAATACCCCAATACACAGTGTTTGTATCGGATCCTATCAAACTTGATGTCAAAGTTAACTCCAGCGTTCGGATGCTCAACCAAAACAATCTCCATCACATCAACATTCTGTCCAATGACACTACTTGGAGTGCTTTCTTCAACAGTCATGTCATAGAGAGCTTGATCATGATTCTGAGTTGGAAAAGACACATCACCAGCATCACGGTTCATGGTAATCTCTAATCCTTCATCTACAAGTTCGTCTCTCTATTTTGGTTTGTTTCCCCCCTAAAAACAGAGACATTATAAATATAATGAATTAAAATATCTCAAGCACAAGGAATTCAAGCACAAGTCATGAAATCCATAAAATATGTTCATTAGCAACCTAAACAATCATTATAAAGTGTTTTGGGTCATGACATATGGTTTAGAAAGGCTATGGGTCGTTTTGCAAAAATGTTGTCTGAAACGTTTCTGCACTGGCCTCCAGAAAAACTGAAAAATGGCGCTAGTTGGCAAGGAATTTGAGGATGATTTATATACCAAATGATTCATACGGATGTCTATTAAAACATGATGAAAGGGCACGCTAATCAGATAAACGAGCTAATAAGGGTGGCCAAAACGCTCGACTATACGACAGTTGAAAACCTATAGAATTCTGCCTGAAAAGTTCTGAACTCTAAGTGTCAGGTCTTTTTCACCTAGCATATGGACTCCAAATCCATAAATTATATTTGAAAAAGTTATCTGTTTCTCTTATCTTAATAATGAAAGGTCAACTACCTCATTCAGACTTCGGAGGAACATTCAACGACCGTTACGGCAAGAAGACCTGAATCTGAAATTTTCTGAAGATGAAAATCGCCCAAGTTCTTCATGAAATCACGTATGGTTCTACATATTTGATGGTTTAAGAACTATAATCATGTCATTATGATTCTAAAACAATAAAGTAAACTTACTTGGAGCCGTAACGAATCATCGAAAGTCGAGGATACTTCATGATGCGACTCACCACCAAGTCCTTCGCCTTCAGCTTCGAATTCTTCAATTTTTACAATATAGAAAGATCCTTCAGTCATCTTGTCATCTTTATCTTCTTCCTTAGCACTTCCAACAACGATGGTGCTTTTTGACGCCAAGGTATTCATATTGCTAGTCATATGAGAGCACTGGTTATTTATAAGAGTCATAATTTATCAAGTTCGACAAGACGTAAAATTCTACAACTCAGGAATTTCCAAAAGAAGTTTTACTTCCAATATAAGGTGATGAGATACCAAGGATAGCTGGGACACCAAACTTGAGGGGATGAGCACTCAAGTCATTTTGATGAGTTACTCCCCCAGACTGTATGAAGATGCTTGTCAAGACAAAGTATGGATGTACTTTATAAAAAAAATAAAAATAAAAGGAAATGCAGGACGTTTACTTTCTTATGAGGACAATCACCACTTCCAGGCATAATTATTCGTGGTGTCTTTTCCTCGACCGGGGAATGGCGTCCGCCGCAATATCAAACACGGAGCATTCTGAGAGCCACAACTGCAAGAAACAAATTAAACACTTAATTACTGAATAAATGATAGTAATTAAACAAAAAACGATATGAGATACCTGTGTTAAGTTGGTGATCGAGTCACGCCTTGCTCCAGAGGTAACCTTCAAATTCGGCTGAGCTGCTAACTTCTCCTCAGAAGGCTCACCGTTACATCATAGGGCTTACTCGACATGAAGTTCTTGAGAAGAGTAAGTTGTGCATTCTAGAAGTTAGCATATTCATCAATGACACATCATTTTCTATCGGCTGGAGAAAAAGAATGCTTCGACTGGGAATGTTATGGCACTTTCATATCGCTGAAGCATGTCTATAAAAGGCTCCTTGGTGCGGAAATGATAAGTGGACTGATCAAATCCCATTTGTCGAGCCGCTCTTTCGATGTTATAACTCTGAATGATGTAATTCTCAGAGCAAACAACAGGAATGTATCCTACAGTACAACTATTTATAAAAGTGGCATCACTAACTGTAGCAATATTACTCTCACCACTTGGACCAGAGCGCAAGAAAACATTAGGTTTCTCTGCAAAAGTCTCTGACGGTATCACATGCGAAAGCCTCGAACCCCAAGGTCTGAAGTTCACTTTCTTTCTACTCCAACAAAGTATTCTGGCATACTCTATTCCTGTACTCGGATAAGAAGGTCGAGCCTTTGCGCATATTCGGGAAAATGTTCCCATAGCCAAGCTTGCATAAGCATAACATGGATAAAAGATTTTACCTTGACATAACCATTGGAAATCCTCATGTCACGAATGAAAGTATCCAAATGGGAGTATAAGGAGCCCATAAACAAAGCACTAAGAGGAAGATTCATTCCACCAGCAAGCGCAACAACAATAGAAACAAGAGGAGGCTTCAATTGGCCTCTAGGAGAATCTTAGAATACATCCTTAGAAAGCCAGAGTACAAGGAACGTAACAACGCATAGAGGATGATCAACAACGAGGCCGTCAACATTTTTGCTACCGTTCCATCAATAGTCAACCCAAGCCGAATAATTCTTGTTATCACAACGAAGAGACTTCCGCAGCTCCTCTATTTTCTGAATAAGGATGTCGTCATATTTATTCTCCTGATCATACCATTCGATGAAAATGCTACCAACAAATGGTCGTTGCAATAAGATCACCACATCCTTTAAAGTAATTGTTAACTTACACCAAGTACATGTTGCTGAATGGGTTGGACCACACCAACGAGAAGCAAATGCAAGCAGACCCTTCGTGTCCTTATTAATTCTCAAAGTCTCAGAGACTCGCACAACATGGAATATCTTAGCATTTTCTAAAACCAGCTTCACCTGAGGGTTCTTTAGCATAACTTTAGCCCATCCTTCCCATCCAGACAGAGGAGTTTGTGACGTCTTAAAATCAACAAATAAAGTCATGCAGTCTCCTCTTTGCAGACAACACCTGACAAAAGCCTATGGATAAATATGATGAGGTTAAGGGACGTTATTGACGTTTAGGATAAAACTACCAACATAATCAGGAACAACAACCTCTTCGACAATACTCTCAAAGAATTTTCCATAAAAGCTAGGTACGTCATCTAAAGAAACAACATCAGAACTTTCGCCTTTATCACAAGTAGAAGCAGTAGCAACATTATCTTCATGATCGTTAGACATCTACAATGGGTTCGAATAACATTCATGTCAACAACGGGATAATCATGCACAAGGTTTGGTTTTATTTTGTATATATACAGTACTGAGATGCAAATACATGCTTATGTATATATAAATTAAAACCAGTATAAAAAAAATAGCTATAAACCGTAGTGTACCTGGTTGAGATCAACAATGATACAGTGAAGCAAATGAAGGATTTCTATAATCAGAGACAACAACTGTGGAATAAGAGTTTTACTTACAAACAAGATGATGTTGGGAATCTACCTAAAAAAAAGGGACGTGAATCATGTTCACGTAATAAAAAATAAAAGTGAAACAATAGTCACGTAAAAATAAATAAAAAAATTACATAGTCGGTGCCGGAAAAAGGCCGGAAGTTGGCCGACATTGAATGGTCGGTGACGTCGCCCACGGGAGGAACTGTTGTTGCTGCTCGGTCAGGAGGAGAGGGAGAGAAAGGGATCTCTGGTTGGTGGTGATGGAGAGAATAAAAAAAAAGGGTTTGCTCCCTTTTATAGTAATTGGTTTCCAAAACTAGGTCAAACAAGGATTTCTTCTTTGGAGCTATGGTCATGTGCCGTACACGGGTTAGTTTTAGTCTCTCCATCATACAAATCAGCCACGCTTCACTAATTTGTGCTCTCCAGACGATGCCCTATCATCCAATAGACATTATTACATCAACTAGTGCTTCTTCAGCGATTATCCGACATCATTGGAGCGTCATAATATCAAAATTCCTGGTAATATCTGAAAACCAAACTTGTTGGTTTATTTTGCTTATGTCAGTAAAAAATAACCATCTAGTGCTTACCACGAAACATTACTGTTCCGTGCTAAGCATGTGACCTAATTTTGATGGTGGATTTTCGACAAAGGAGAAAATTATAATATCGCTTTTGCCCAGCTCCAGAAGGATGAAATGAATATGTATAATTTCTGACCCAGCATTAGAATTGTGGATACATACTTTTATCTTACATTCCGCAAGAGAGTTGAGAATGCGTATTCAGCTCATGCCCACATTATCCTTGTAGATCGTTTATATATGTATGCGCCTCCAAAATCTCAGTGCTTTACCAGGGTAAACCGTCATTATTTTATGCGCGTCCATACAAACTATTCGCATTAATCAGAACACACTGATTATACAAAATTGAGAACATTCGGAACATTCTATGCAATTTCTGAATAAAAACGCTGATTAGATGTATACCATCTAAATACATAGTCGCATCGAACATTATCTCAAGTTGCAAACTTCCATGGATGAATTCCTTGAATATGTTCTGTATGTATTGCATAAATAATGCCAACATTAAATCTCATGTAACTTAGAATCCCTAAGCAGGCTATGGCTATAGCCACGGTATTGGCGAGCGCCAACGCTAGCAGCGCATAGGCAATGGCCACAACCCTAGAAAGCCATAACCATGCTTTCAATGCGCAAACACAATACCAGCAAGCCCTATCCATGCTCCCAATGCATTAGCGCATACACCAATACTAGCGACGCTAGTAATAGCGCTAGCACCATTCTCCCTTCACCTGTTGCGCCAGCTCCATCTTGCTTTTGCCAGAGCCATCTTTGCCTGCTCGTGCAGCACCATTCCTTGCATGCTCGTGTCAGCGTCACCCTTTGGTGCTAGCGCCTTCACGTAGGCCACAACCATGATGCTAGCATGTGCTAGCAACACCTCAAATGCGCTTATAACACTCGCATGCGCCATTGTCGCTAGAATAACTTGCATGTTGTAAATATGATACAAATACGCCATTGCCATCCTGTGTTAGCATAATCTTATTGATAGTATTATTTTACGATAAATTCTCAAATTACTCACATACTTTGAGTCCATGACTCCTCTAACTCCTACGAGAATTCAAAACATGATACATGGGGGATTCTGCACGGGGTTTTGGTATGATGGTTACAGCAACATGCGGCGTGGCAACACCCCATGATGAGAAAGTTATGAAGTAGTGATGACGGTTATGGCAGTTAAGAGATGATGGAGTAATGGTTTCCAGAAACTTCCCAAACATAATGGGCGTAACTGCACCATTATCTTCACAATATCCATCTCTCCACCTCCTAACTACCTCCACTATTTACGAGGAAAAGTGTATCTTCCTAACTACTATAACTTATTCAGAAAACAGAACAGGTTGATCATTCTCTCTATAATTCACACCTTCATACACAATTCAATACCACTGCAGTTTCCTCAACTTTCTCTGCTTCCCTCCCCTAAGATCAACCCATTTACTCTCTTTGTGACCGAAGCAGGACGGAACGGCTACTTTCGTGGTTTAGGCTTGTCCTGTACGATTTTGATTTTCGAATCTAAAGAAAGTACTTATACAGTATAATGTTTTGCCTAGGGGCAATTTTTAGGTACCAACACCTTCAAATATGCATAGCCACATCATAACCGCCACTTTGGAGCCATTCTTGCACCAACTTCTGTTGATCATTCCCTTCGCTCAATTTTAACGCTTATCATTTAGTAAATTCATGTCAATACTTTTTTCACAACTATTGCATCTTAATACTTTATGATTCATTCGCTTTACTTGGCCGAATAACCGACTACAATGACGCTTCTGGCATGCACCATACTCTTATTGCACTATCCATGATTTGGTCACGCCTTGGACCAGCACATATGCCAACTCCTGTCCAATTCTATGTCCTAATATAATCCTTGAGCATGGCAATACTCAAGTTCACGAACATGCATAAATGCATCAAGAGACATCAACTCTTGATGCACTTGTCATTGACATCATCTTGCTTTTACTGTGAAACTTCATTTCATATGTTAATGTCGCTTCATTGTTATGCCACTGACTTGCACATCCATAGGTGGACCCTATAAGCAAGGTTATTGGACTCGTACGATTCAAATCATACGATTCACTCCAACAGAATTAAAAATACTTCGCAAGGTATGTTTGAATCGTTATTCCAAAGAAGCGTACACTTCATTTTTAGCATCGTTAATTCGATTCAAATCTCACGATTTACATATTTTTTATACTAAAACTAAATTGTATATATGGCTAAAATCATAAATCGAGTAAATTCCAGATTGAAATTTACTTATTCTTCTTCTCTCCTATCGTGAGAGACAAAAAACCCCAAAACGCATGTAGATATAGGGTTTCAGAAAAAATCTTTAACTCTCAATCTTTTTTTTCTTCTAGAAGTGTATTCACCCTCTCCCACAGGCCACATCAAATACAACAATTTACCTGAAAGTCTGCTCAAGCACCACCACCTTCTTCTTGTTCCTTCTAAAAGCTGTTGTGAAATTGGTGATTGTCTTCAACAAATTATTGATTTAAAGGTTGGTTAACTTATTATTATCACTCTCCCAATTTCATTAAAGGGGTTTTGTTATATATACTTGTTGAATTTTCTTAATTTTCTCAAATTATAAACCCTAGCTCAAAAGTTTATGTTACCGCTGCCAAAATATTAACTCTTAAGAATTTGTTTTTCTCATTGTATTTTGTTAAAATGAATCATTAAGAAAACCCATCAAGGATTTTTTTATTGGTGCACATATATTTTGGGTAAAGATTCATATGTTGTATACTTAAACACTAAAAAAAGCATACTTCTTAGGTTAGTTTGACATAAGAGCAAGGGCTATGGTAGTGTGCTCTCCTTCAAAGTGAAGGACTTTGATCAATTTTAATCAAATTAGATTCTACTATGTGTAGAGAGAAGACACTCTTTTACCCAAAGCTTATCAACCACTCGCTCGACCGAAGGAGTGCTTGCCAGTCTTCACTGGACGGGTGAACATCAGCCGTCTAGATCCCAGACGACTGAAGTTCAATGATCCAACAGTTAAAAATAGATTCGAAAGCAAGACGGGTGAACTTCATCCGTCTGGCTATTATTTTATCATAAAAATAAACTAAAAGCTAGACGGGGGAAGTTCACTCGTCTAGCCTCTTTTATCCCACTATCCCATAGTGTAAAAAATACTATTTCGCCTAGTCACTCCTTCATTTTAAAAGGGAAAAAGTGTTAAAAGCACACTACCCATAGCCCTTGCTCTAATAAACATATTTTTTGGCATATTTTTAGGATAGTTAGGCATAAGAAATTATATTTTGTATAGTGAAACATGGATAATATGTGGCTTTGAGTTCATGACACTTAAATATTAATGGATGAGCTTATATATTCGGGTATTATTTGTTTTTATGTGTACACATACTCCCCCCTTTCAATAATAGATGACCTAGTTCAAGATTGCACAATTCTTAAGGCAATAAGAAAAGAAGAGCATTTTTAAATATTTTTTACAATTATACCCTTATGGATAATAATTAGTAAAATTTAGAAATAATATATCTCTTAAACTATATCACCTATAGTCATAAACTTTAAACCATTGAAAAAATATTTTAAAACACGTACGTAACGAATATAAACATAACTATAAAATTATACATATTTCTTATACTAATTAAAAAGGTAGTTTTAGAAATATACCCTTCTTTAACAATATATGTCACCTATTAGTAGGCAAAATTTTAAAATAAAAAGATCATCTATTATTGGACGGAGGAATTATTTGATTTTTTTCAGTTAATATAAAAAATTGACCGTGAATACTAGATTCACGTTTCAATGTACAATACGATTTTCAAAATAAAAAACGAGTTATTTCTCGACGTACGATTTCACAATCATGCCTTTGAGTTCCGTAATCCCTATATAGATCTAGATCTACCAAATTTTTTTATTCTTTTTATCAAGTTAATACAAGTCAAGATTAAAATAAAAATCGTTCCCGTATTTTGAGATCTACCTACCTGGCTACCTTCATCCAAAACGATTCTCGTATTGTCCCACACCACTGACGGACTTCTCTCATAGAAATCATATCTTTTCCACTTTACTACACTTGATTAGTTAATTGTATTTTCAGATAATCGTACTACGTGTACCCAAGAATTCTAGAACTTCTAGTTGTATGCATTACTTTTTTAATCGGGTAGTCTAAAAGGCCAGGTGTACAGTGTACATAAGAATTTAAGAATTAATTCTACCAAAAAGGAGTCTATAACTTATATTCAAGCAGTTTATGTACATGCAGATGATTTGACCGACCCTGCCCCTGCTACGGCATTTGCACATTTAGATGCTACTACCGTACTATCAAGAGGACTAGCTTCAAAAGGTATCTATCCAGCAGTAAATCCTCTTGATAGTACGTCAACTATGCTCTAACCTCACATCGTTGGTGAAGAATATTATGAAATTGCGCAAAGAGTTAAGCAAACTTCACAACGTTACAAAAAACTTCAGGATATTATAGCTATGTGGTTATCCAAAAAAATTAATTTCGTTAATAGTCTGTAATGGGTACATATATAAAGTGCAATAAAAACAAACTTTACTGCACTAAAAAACAAGGACATGTGATCCATGAAAGTTTTGGATTCCCCTAACAAAAAAAACAATTAATTGGTCCAATAACCCTTAAATTTGTTTTATGGGTCTAAAAGACTAGTAAAGATGGATATTGTTTTAATACCCATAAATATAAAAGATACTTTTCTAATACCCAATTTTAGGTATTTTGTCCAGAATTTTGTTGCTAGAGTAACTAAAATTGACCAAAATGCCCTTACCTTCTTTAATTATTTTATCTTGTAAATTGTCATTATCTTATTGTTGACTACCCAAGCAGCAAGTGCCTCCGTCGATTACTTTCACTCTCTCGTTGCAGAATACCTCCATCATTTTCTCAAGAGAGCCGTGGCAGCAACATGGGGCGTGTTCGTACCAATCCGTGAAGAAATCTTCTAACAAGTTAGCGAGAGGTACTAAACAAGAAGATTTTAGAAGCAGTAGCCATCATTCCTTTTAAACGTCTTCGTAACAAAATTGTTGGTTTCTCTACTCATCTTATGAAGCAAAAGAAGTTTTTTACTGAATCTAATTAGTGTTTTTAATTGGTTAATGTTTATTACTGTTTTTTATCATGTTATATTGGATTTAACTTTAGATGATTGTTGATGGATTTAATTTTGATAGCTAAAACTAGTTTAATTTAATGTTATAGGTTAATTAAATGGGAACCCTTGAAGTGTTTTACTAGATCTAATTACTGTTTTATTTGGTTAGTGATTCATTCTGTTTTTGTATCACGAGATGTTAAATTTATGCTTTAGATGATTGTTGTTGGATGTGGCACCACTGCGGTTTGTTGTTATGCGAACAATGTGTTCGATTAAGGTTTTGTTGTTGGATTGCGTAGTATGTTTTTAAAGTATGCTTTAGATGATTACCTTAAATAAGGATGTATTCAAATTCATTCGACTATTTTTATTTTTTGACATAAAGTAAATTATTAATAGTTTAAACCTGGATGAAACCATGTACGCTACAAACTAAACCTAGATGAAACTAGTTTTATCTTAGTTTAAAACTGGATGAAAATAGTTTCATCTTGTATATTCCAACAAAAAAAATGTTTTTGTGAGGATGTATATGGTTTTTTCATGTATATTCTCACAAATAGACATGTTTTCCTCAGGATATATCTAGTTTCATCTTTGCACATTTGGATATTTATTTATTTTTATGTTGGAGGTGATGGTGGTGTTTGTCGTATTTTGTTACTATTCAAGGTTGTGGACCTGTGGTGGCAGCAATGTGGTGTTTTGTTGCGGTTGAAAATGTTGGTAGTGGTGGTGGTTATGCTATAAATTTTTTTATACGGAACGGGTGGTGGTATAAGTTTTCATATCTTATTTTAAGCCAGGATGCAACCGGTTTCATCTTAGCTATTTTTTAAATATTTTTTTCTTATTTTAATCTGGGATGCATCAATTTTCATCCTACCTTTTTTTCGAATAATTTATTTTATTCTTAGTTTAAACCAGGATGCAATTCATCCTTGATAATTTCGAATAATTTTTCCTATCTTATGTTAAGTCAGGATGCAACCAGTTTCATCCTAGCTAGTTTTTTGAAAGAAAAAAAATTTCTTAGTTTAAGTCAGGATGCATCCAGTTTCATCCTACCTATTTTTTGAATAATTTTTTCTATCTTAGTTTATACAGGATGCAACTAGTTTCATCCTAGCTATTTTTTTCGGAAAAAATACTTTCGAATTTACTATCAACAATGGATCTTGTTTTGTAGATAATCTAAAACCCTTTCCAAAAATATAAGTTTTATTAAAATTGGATATATATTTTGCAAGTTATGATTTTCTTTGTGGTTTGTTTTTAAATAGGAGAGAGAAAGAATAAAAAGAAGAAAAAACATAAAGATGCGGGATATAATTGTCTAGGTATTTTAGTGTCCATTTCACCCATTTATAATGTTTAACAGGGGGTTAGTGGATTGAGAATTATAGGGAGTTTTAGAGAGATCTTAAATCTCATGTTAGTCGTTAGATACTTTGAAAGAGTTTCTTAAACGCCCTTCTAGAAAGTCCTTTAAATGCTCATGTTATTGGTTATCAACTTGAAAGTCATGGATTTGTAATTTTGAGAGACTTTGAGAGACTTTTATGTAAAAATAGGCATGACAAAAGTCTCTCCAAAATAGGTGATATTTTGGGAGACTTTAAAGCTAATGTTGATTTATTTTGATTTAATAACTATCTTTGTAGCTCCAGAATATTTTTACAAGTGCCTTTTTTCTCTCTCTTATGTATCTAACTTTTAAACTAATGATTCATCAAGCTATGTTGTATTATCCTTAAATAAGCCATTTTTTGCAACTATATTAACATACTAATCATCCATAATATATTACATATAACTGGCTTAACTATATATAAGACGAGTTTTAGAAAAAAACTTAATTTTTCTAAAGGAATCTAAAATGCGTGGATTTTTAATTAAATTTGGGTTGTTAAGTACCATGTGAAATTTTCTGGTGATCAAGGAATTTGGGTTATTTTATACGAACACATGCACGAACAATATACAATATATTATTTCAGTAGTCTTAGTAGAATGTGTCACGATGAAGAAGAACGGACAAACCAGTCCACCAAGTGATTATATATTGTGATTAGAACTAGGTTGTATGTCTTGGATAATAGTCTCACATGGGCTATCAACAATTCCTGCTTTGTTTCTTGGATTGCTCCCCATGTTGATTTTTTCTTTAAATAAATGATTAAAACAAACCCACTATGATCACATTTATTGTCTTTATAAATAACAAAAACTCCATAAAAATCCACTATTTAGTTTCTGTAAATCACAAAGACTCTCTAAAACACTTCCATAAAATCACTTGAACTCTCTAGATTTCTAGAGAATCTCCGAGAGTCTTTCAAATAAAAAATCTCTGAAAATCTACATAATTCTCATTTGACTACCTCCTTGTAAGTGTCCATTACAACCATATTTTAGGGAATCTTGGACAATAGACTCATTTTCTCAAAAAAAAAAAGGACCTAAGAAATAGTTATAACTCCAGGATGTGGTGCTTCGTGATGCATAGATGACAAAGAATTATCAATTATACGACTCCACGAATTTTAATAATATAATTCATGCAAATATATTGTGCAATAGTTTTTTTTGTTGTTGCTAGAACAAATACTGCATCAGACCTAGTAAAAACGAAAACATACTATGGGCTAAAAATATATAAATTCATCGGAAAAGACAAAAATCTAAGAAGACAAGATACTGTAACAGAAAGTTATCCTGAGTCATTGCCAATGTCAGCTCCATCTCTTGAACTATAGGACCGAAAATGCTAGCCTTCGCCCATTCCTAACCCCAAATATCTTCATCCATTAGAGCATTCACAGTCATACGAGCAAAAGAAGGACCAAACTCAAATTTACCCTTTGATCGATCCAAAACCAATCATAGTGGGACGACTATATTTGGTTTTAGTCGAGTTTTTTTAGGGTTTGGGACCAAATTTGTTTTGAAATCCGGACCAAACCCAAATTTAATAGAGCACAATTATAGTCGTACCTTTGATAGTAGGCGTTACCACAGTCGTATGTTTGAGAATAGGCGTAAACACATCTTAAGCATGTAGTGGATACGTAGGATGCCCCCACTAGACGTTCAAGTGAACGTACACCCTGTCGTGAGGCGTAGATTTAAGTGTATACATATCTTGGACGCTCAAATGAACATAGCCTAGGTGCGAGCGTATATATAAACGTGCGTGTATATGACACATTCACTTAATTATACGTCTGTCTTGGGCGTTCGCTTATACTTGCGCCTATCTCCTATTATACACAATAAAACAAAACATAAAACAAGTAAGGATATGTGCATAAGGATATGTACATATGCGCCTGTCTTTCTAAAACATAAAACAAGTTGGCTTACACTTGTTGTACACGTGGATGCTTGATTAAGTTGGCTTACATTTGTTGTACATGTGGATACTTATGCTTAATTGAGTTGGCTTACATTTGTTGTACATGTGGATACTTAATCAAGAATATGTGCATAAAACAAGTAAGGATTAAACCTTCACTTGTTGTACATATATGATTTCTCATATCAGACGTACATGTAAATCTTCGCCTCTTCTAAACAGGCGCACATGTAAATCAATGCTTGGTACTAGACGTATATGTAAATCAACGTTCACCACAGTCCACACACGAGTCAGTTGTACATGTGATTTCTTATATCAGGTGTTTGAATAAGAGTACTCCCCACCATGCGTATCTCTACACGCATGTCTGTCATTTGGGCGTTCATTTTTGCATACATCTGTAATCAAGCGTTCATTCAAGCCTACATCTATCTTTGAGCGTTGATACAATGCGTTAAATTAAGTATCCGCCCAACCAACAGACGTCTTCATACACACACATCTAAGGTTAAGCGGTTTAATGTGCTAATCGCTTGACCAAATTTTAATCTTTCACCGTTACGTTAACCAAAAAAATTTGATATTTGATCTTTGGTTTTTGTATTTGGTCAGCTCATGACTGTGGACGTTCTTAGATGTCAAACAAATAAAGATCCAACATCACATAAATAGGCCTCCTACTAGCTTCATCAAAGGCTAAAAATATGCCACCTAATGGAGGAAAATAGTGGGGGATAAGAGTGGAAAAAATGTATCACTGTCTTTATAGGACGTTGCAAATGCAAATCTCTTTGATGCAACTAAAGTTAGTCTAGAGATGGCAAACGCAAAAATGACATAATTAGAGCTTAATTAATTATGGGATAACGTATCTTGAAGGAATAAATGGGGTTAATTCCTTTGCACAAAACTGAATAAAGGTTAATAATGTCTCTCCAGTCTTGGCTAATTCGACGGATCCCATGCAAACTACATTTCATTCTTGGAAACACATGCAAGCTACATATTTGTCAAAGTTCAGTTGTTTTTATGTCTGTATATTAATAAATGAAATTGACCGGCCAGATAAAAAATATTTAATGAAAGAAATTAATCCAAAATAAAATCTAAATAAATTTATTGTTTATTCTAATTTTAACTTCCTTTTGGTTTCGGGAGTATTTATATACAATATATAGAATAACTTTTTTGACTTAATTAAGTCTAAAGGGAAAAGAAAACGAAAAAAACTCAAAAATATTGGCAAAAAAACGATTATTGTTAATGGAAAAAATTAAAAAGAAAAAATACAACATTTTAAACGTTGAAATAAACCAAATATCTTTAAAGATCTCACTTGACCAAAATAAACCAAAAAGAAATAACAAACAATTAAATTTCGAGATAAACGTAATTCATCCATGTGGCGAGATTTCATTGGAATGAATTGAAACCGTGATGTGTCTGATGCTTCCACGTAGACGGATTATGGTAAAATTGATCTCGACCGTAGAAACACGTTCTCAAGACTGTCAGCTCGCCTTTGTTAACTGGCTAACTCCACCCTTTATAACCTCTCTCTACTCTGCAACTCTCTCTCACTCGTAAAAAGAAGCGGAGACTTTGAGAATAGTAGTAATGGCGATTTCCAGGGTTTCGATCTGTTTGTTAGCTCTGTACCTTTTTATCTCGGCTCCGAGATTCATCTCTGCTGAAGCAGCAGCAGCAGCAGCAGAAGAAGAGGCTGCTAAAGCACCAGAGTCTGTATTGACTTTAGATCACACTAACTTTCACGACACTATCAAGAAACATGACTTCATCGTCGTTGAATTCTACGCTCCTTGGTATTGATTTCTAATCCTATTCTTTTAATTACACTTTTAATTACACGTTTTTGTTTAATTGATCTATAACATATTCTAGAGTGTACTTGAATTCTAGATCTCAGTAATCTTACCTAGTTTCTCATTTGGATACATGGATTTGATTGTGAAATTAGTCTGGTATAAGCATAGTAGTTGATTTTATATTGTGATTTTACTTTCTTTGATAAAGAATAAAGATCTGTTTCAGCTGTAAAAACAATACCTGCCTACCATGATCTTGATATTCAAAATTGTTATTTGGTTTCTTCTTATTATGACGGTTTAACACTAGTTTCTCTACAAGTCCCGTGTCCATGTTTTACCCGTTGATCTGGTTGTGTGTCAAACAACATGATGAGTTATTGTTTTTTATAATGATATAATGAATTTGGTGTTGATAATGATTGGCAATTAATGGCTCTTGTTATATTGTTACATGTTTCCTAGTACAAAATTGTTGTACCATATTTTTGTAGATGTCCCAATTTTTATTTGTTTGTTTTAGAATCATTTTGAAGATACTTTTGCAACAACTTTGTTTTTGTCATACACTCATACTTTAACCTTTTTTTTTAGTTTGATATAGAGATTAGTTTGATGTTACCTCTTTTACTTCCATTTGTTTTTTATGGCTATTCTATTGAACTCTAGTTTTGGGACTTGTTTTGTTTCTAATGCATTCTTTATACTCTTAATAGGTGTGGACATTGTAAGAGTCTCGCTCCTGAGGTGATTATTACTTCATTTAAGTGCTCTTTGTTACAGTTACTGAAAACAGACTAAACATATGTTTTTATCTTATCATTAATGTCATTCTTGTCTTTTCATTTTTGTAGTACGAGAAAGCTGCATCTTTATTGAGCAGCCATGATCCTAAAATTGTTCTCGCTAAAGTTGACGCCAACGAGGAATCAAACAAAGCACTAGCAACTGAATTTGAGGTTCAAGGTTTTCCAACTCTTAAAATCGTAAGAGATGGAGGAAAGAACATCCAAGAATACAAGGGACCAAGAGAAGCTGAAGGGATTGTTGAATACTTGAAGAAACAAGTTGGTCCAGCATCAGCTGAAATCAAATCCACAGAAGATGCTAGCACTCTCATCACTGACAAAAAAGTATTTGTGGTAAGATACTTTTCTCGGCTCTTTATTTGGTTTCATTGGGCCTTACTTGATAATTTCTGATTCATTTGCTTGTCTTTTTAAGGTCGGTGTATTCCCAAAATTTTCTGGGGAGGAATTTGAGAACTTCATGAGCTTAGCTGAGAAATTGCGTTCCGACTATGATTTTGGTCATACCTTAGATGCTAAACTCTTACCAAGAGGAGATTCAGTGAGCGATCCAACAATCAGGTTGTTGAAGCCTTTTGATGAATTTTTCGTTGATTCTCAGGTATTGCTGTGGATTTTTATATATTTGGTCGTTCCTTAATGTGGCTTCTTCATGGGCTCTAGATACCACTGTTTCCTGCAAAGTTAATTTTTGGCTTCCATGGATTCTTTTTCTTGTAGAATTTTGAGGTGGCCGCAATGGAGAAGTTTCTTGTTGAAGCTAGTGTGCCTCTTGTCACTCTTTTCAACAAAGACCCAAACAACCACCCTTATGTCATCAAATTCTTTAACAGCCCCAACGCCAAGGTTTGTTAATTTCATCTAATTGCGGAGTGATCATTTGATTTTCTTTCTTCATCTGAATCTACATTCTTATCTAGAGCCTATTAAATTATTAACTTAGTTGGATGCGGCAAAAAAGCACTGCTCCATGGTTTTCCTGTACACAGCTTTTGGGTCTAGTCAGTCATCTGGACATTTTATGATTTTTTTTACTGTAATTAGTTAAATATAATCCCAGAACTTGTTTGGATAATCCGTACATAGATCTGTTCATTATTCAAGCTTAATGTTGGAGTCGTGTAATTTAGTTACTGGTCAATATTGCACTGAAACAGTTCCAGTTGTTGCATGTTTTTCAATGTTCATTTTCCATTTCCTGAACAAATGAGTGAATATTGTATTCTCCAATTGATCTATCGAATATGGACAGTGGTTGTCTCATGAAAGTCTATTGCTGCCTTTCGAACTTATAGATGTGATGTTTCCTAATTTGCAAATGGCTGACTAACTTGTGTATTCTTACATATGTCAATAATTGTGGGATAGGCTATGTTATTCCTCAACTTCAGTGTTGAACTTGCTGATGGTATCAAGTCAAAATTCCAAGAGGTCGCCAAGGCCCAAAAAGGAAAGGGTGTAAGCTTTTTAATGGGTGATCTTGAAGCTAGTGAAGGTGCTTTCCAGGTTGGTTAAAAATCTTGCTCAATCAAGTTGTCAAATGTTGATATATCTATCACTCAGTATATGCTGATAAGTTGAGTTTGTGTTTTGGTTTCGAATGACCAGTATTTTGGCCTCAAGCAAGACCAGGTACCTCTCATCATCGTACAAAACAGTGATGGGTCAAAATATCTTAAAGCAAACTTGGAGGCAGATCAAATCGCACCTTGGATTAAGGAATATATGGTGATTCTTCTTGGTCTTTTATTTCCTGTCCTACTCATGGTCTGCATTTTTTAGTACCTTTTCTGACTTGACCCTTACCATGCAGGAGGGAAATGCGAAGCCATTCAAAAAGTCAGAACCTATTCCTGAGGTTAACAATGAACCAGTCAAAGTGGTTGTTGCAGATAGTCTCCAAGATGTCGTCTTCGCCTCTGGAAAGAACCGTATGTGCTTATGGATATCTAATGGTTTTTCTTTTCTTTCTTATATAACGATTCAGGCGAATGGAATTATAGTTCAAAAATAAGTGAATATATAGGATACCTGTACTTTGTTTTAGTGCTTCTAATGTGACTAGTGACTAATAATGTTTTCTGTTTTCTAGTTTTGCTCGAATTTTACGCACCTTGGTGTGGACATTGCCAGAAATTGGCCCCAATCTTGGAGGAAGTTGCTTTGGCATTCCAAAGTGATCCTGATGTCATTATTGCTAAGCTTGTGAGTTCTTTTTCAGCCTGTGCTCTTTTATTGAAGACTAAACTGTGTTGTTCAACATTCTTAGGGATAGACTTAGTTTTTTTGCTTAACCTAAGCATACATTTATTATCAAAAATCGTTCTTTCTATAATTAAAATCTTATTCCATTGTTAGTCTTTCTTTACTATGTTTACATTTACTTGTACATTCGCAGGAGGCCTCTTTGTAAATTGTAATTTGTACAGTTAAAAGATCTGCTGACAATTTCCTACTCATGTTATTGTTTCATAGGACGCAACTGCCAATGATTTCCCTACTGATCAGTTCGATGTTAAAGGGTACCCAACTGTGTACTTTAAATCATCAGCTGGCATCGTGGTGCAGTATGATGGAGGAAGAACAAAAGAGGATTTCATTGACTATATTCAGAAGCATAAGGATACAACTGTCATGCCTGTGGAGTCTGCTGAGCCTGTTGAATCTGCTGAGCATGTCGATCCAGCAGATGTTAAAGATGAGCTATAAGTAGAGGTGATTATTTAATCTTAATGCATCGCTACAGCAGAATCTCTTCATTGTCAATCAAAGGTGTTAGCTGCTGAATACCAGAATGTCGTTGTCTTAGGAAGTTGCATAATATATAAGTTCGCTTACAAAATATAGTTAGACAACAATGGTTTCAGGTTCAGCAGGCATTTTGAGTTTTGCTTCTTTCTCCCCAAGTCTTATTAATCTATATATATATTTTTGGGTTACTTTGAGCTAGTTTCGAATGGAAGTTGTAATTATTATTTTGGTACGGCAGAATCTAAAGTCGAAACTGTCCTTCTATCTCATGTTCTTTCTTTACAGGTAGAAAGAGACTTGCTTCAAGTTAGAAGAGAAACTAGTTGAAAGACACATCTCCTCAGGTTAGAGTACAATGGCTAGTCTGGGGTTTTTATTCAACTAACAGTAGAAAGCGTGCACCAAAGTTTTCTCTAGCAAATCTCTCATCCTTGTTTCTGAATAAATTGAGAGATTGTTTCAAGCTTGTAACTTGTAGTTTTTAGATTAGATTTGTAGTTGACAGTTTAACTTCAATTACATCAAACCTTTGTTTTTTGCCGGAGTTATAATACAAGTCATCTCTCTTGCTTAGTTGTTTTTCTACATGAATCTGTTCTCATCTCTTTAGAATTTAAAGCACGAGTTTGTTATGTACATTTATCAAAGCTGTATGTTATGAGAATCCACAGGCATAAGCTCTGCAATCTGCTCGGTATCTTTTGGGTAGTAACTTGGTATCATCTGCTTATATATATGCATTAGATTCGTAGTTGGCAGTTGTACTTAAATTACTACCAACCCTTGTTTTTTGCCCGAGTGATAATATAAGTCATCTCTCCTGCTTAGTTCAATCTTCTCCCATCTCTTTAAATTTCAACACACCAGTCAGTTATATACACTGATCAATGCTGAGTATGTTATGAAAATTCACAGCCATCAACTCTGCAATATGCTGGTTGTCTTTTTGGTAGTAACTTGGTATTGGATGCTTATCAAGTTGTCTGCAATAAATACCCTGAATTTGGGGAAAAAATCCACAGGTACAAGCTCTGCAATCTGCTCGATATCTTTTTGGTAGCAACTTGGTATTATCTGCTTTTTAAGCTGTCTGCAATAAATACCCCTAAGCAGAACGTAGGGACTTATCATGTTTGACTGATAGCTGCTGGACTTTCCTCCTCTGTTCTTGTTCGAAGTGGATGCATGAACAGTGGAAAGGAGAAGGTTCATGGTTTCTCATTTAACAATTCTTTAGCATAATCTCCGCCAATCTCGTCGAACATTTTGCTTGGCCTGTTGGGTTGAGTAGATCATCTTCCTTGGACAGCATCACAAAGGGTGTTCAATGGTATTCAAAACTGCAATTTAAAATCGCCTGACAAACATCAACACTGGAAAGAGCACCGTAAGGTCCATATGTAGCAAGTTAACTCACCTGAGAAATATCAACAGTGTTAAGTGTTAAGCACACCATAAGGTCCATTATGCAGTAAGTGACAATGTTCCAGGAAAGAGGAACCAGAGTTAAATCAATGAGGATAATATACATATACATTAGAGTTCTGATCTAAAGATAAACACTTGGAGTTCATACAGGCCCGTGTAATGTACAAAATTATTCCCTACTCTCAGAAACCGATTTCCTACTCTGCTAAGAAAGAAAAAGGATTCAGCACCCCTCTCCTTTATTTATTTATTTTTTGTTTATTACTGTTCTTACGCTATGGATAGCTACTCACCTAAGGGCACGTAAGAACGTTGATAGCAGAGTAGCATTTAGGCTAATAGACAACACAAAAAAAAGAAAGAAAAAGAAATACTAGACACTCATCCGCATCCGTGGTGGTGGTTCCCCCAGGCTATGATTCTTCACCACTACCAACAGCAGTAGCCACGGCTGGGGACCCAATATAGTGGTGGTCATGAGTTCCTTGGGGATCTTGAACATGGTTGTTCTGATTCAGATCTTTCTTCTTACCCCAATCATGAAGCCTCAAATGCAGCTCAGCCGCAGCAATCAGGAAATCAACGGCTTGCGACGGAGTTAATATGTCAACAACACCTCTGAGCGTTCTTACTCGAAGACAATCAGCCTTTTCCATAATATTCTCAAGTCCAGCTTCTTTAGGCGCCAGAGTCGACTCAATTCTATCTTCAAGTTCATCATCATTATTCTGAGTCAACTCACTGTTTCTTATTAACTCAGTCACCACGTGAGATAACTCGACCATGGAGGAGTCAGCCACCGTTTCTTGATGCTCAGCCATCTTTTCAGTTAGCTCTTTCTCTTCTCTAAGAGTTCTTCTATGTAACTCGTCTACATTAGCTAGTTGACTCGCTGATAAATCAGCTAAATCTCCAGTACCGAGTCCACGGATTATGTCAGCTAGTCGAGCTTCAAGCTGTATTCCTGCTTTAGAGTACAAGAGATGAAAAGCCATACTAGGTCTCCACCCACCAATCCAAAGAAAAGCTTCTTCAAGTGAGCTTCTCCAACTCGGAGTTAACATGGAGAGAACGTCTTTTTGAACCCATTCGTGTTTTATTCGGTAGTAGTTTTCGTAATGACTAACGACTCGGTTAATTAAAGGGCGTACAACATTTTCTTCTACTACCCGTTCTTGATTTCCTGCTTCACATGTTAGTAGGGATGTAGAGGACGATTCTTCCTGATGACTATTGCGATCAGCAGCTCGAGCTTGTGATACAGAAATTAACTCTTGGAGGTCACCATCTTGTTCGATAATCCAACTTTCGAAGAAATGCTGAAAACTTTCATGCTCTGGTGCCACCCTAACTGTGTTTTGAACTAATGTTGATGCCATGTTAATTTGGTGGTGCTGCTGCTGCTGATGCAGCACTTCTAGGAAACAGAAACTAGATGCGGAGAGAGATATTATATATATATAGTTCTGGTTAAAATAGGAAATGGCAATGGTGTGTATCAAAGATGATGTATTTGAAGCTGGGAGATCCCAGAGGATTTTTAAGACCGGTAGGTTAAGTTAACCCGAAACTGTGGGTTTGGATTGAAAGGATTTTGCAAGAAAAACAGCTAAGCTAGCTAGGGTTGGATGAATGAGTTTGAAATGTCAACTTGTGTTTTAACTTTATTGGCCAGATTTGAAGCACTGAGCTACTGCAAACTAATAACTAAATGAATAAAGAACCAATGTTTGAATGTTGCGGCCAGGTTACAAAGTAGGAAATTGTTAAAAGACTAGTAGCACCATCATACAGCATAACACTATGTACAAAAATTCTATTTCACAAAAATCAACCATGGATTGTCGAGAGTGACTAGATGTGTAAAGTGTGCCGGGGCGTGCTCCTCTTGTTTGATGCCTCTTGATATCGCAGAAATATTTTAATAGGTTAGTAAGAAGGTGGTTAAGTGGGGGCGGTGCCTGCATGGACCACCGCATACTATTATATTCCGTACTGACATCACCAAGTAGATTTAAAATAATCAAAGAAATGGTTTTGACAGAAGACCTTGGTTTAAAGGTTTTGAATACAGGATCAGCACTGAGTCTACTGATAGATGAATTAGGATAGGTTTGTTAAACATGATAATCTTGAACATGCAGCTAGATGTGGCCTGTGAGTTGAAGCATATTATACGTTTAAACAGCTAACTTTAGGTTGTCCATATGTTAGATCTAGTTCTACACATATGAAGACGATTGGATATTACATTTTCCAATCGATCTTAGATGTGACTTTTTTAGTTTGAGATGCTGAATCAAGACTTGGTACAACTTTTTTTCTTCTTTTGGAACCGTAGTCCTAATTTGGCAGTTAGTTATTAATTTTTTGTGCAAGTTGCACAAGTTGCAAACTTAAACTAGAAAGAATCAAAAATGGTATTGAAAATACCTGGTAAGGACAAAAAAGATGACAGGTTATGGAAGTTGAACTTTGAACATCAAAATAATTATTTGATATGCTTGATTAGATACCGCAATGTCCTTTGTTGCATTACAATTTTGTTACAAAATCTCACTACAGAAAGCATCGTTACTTGAAATAGATAGTGCACTTGCGTTCAGGTGTAGCTACAGTCTGATGTGGGATATATACGCGACAATGTATCGCTTTTTGTCCTCTATCTGCATCTTTCCACCTAAATTATGAGATTTTAGAATTTATGATCCTATCATAAGTTGTTAGAAAGTCTAGTTTCCGTTATGAAATTAATATGCATGGATTGATAATGAATTTTGTTACAAAGAGAGCAAAATGAGATCACATAGAACATAATTCATACTCAATTCACTCGTTACTCAAGGTATTATTGTTTGGAAAAATAACGATTTAGTCCAAATACGTTCGTAAATAGACAGTTTACACCTGATCCATTCAACTAAATACAATTTAATCATTTATTATTTAAAATATGAAAAGTACATAAATAATCTTTATGGTTTATAATTTAATCTAAACATTTACAGTTTAGTCCAAAATAACTCATGATGATATCCGTAATTTTAAATAATATAAAAAACAATTAAAAAATAATTTATCTTTTAAACCGTTCATCCAAAATTCGCAAACTTTATATGTTCGGAAAGCTCTTTCCAGATCTATAAAAAGAGTACCCATATGACTTTTAAAATTTAATTTTCTCTTCATGGTTATCTCATGTGAACAAAAAGGTACATAAACACAAAACTTTCATAAGATTATGCAGTCATTTTTTCACATGTGCATCACTTTGTACACCCCTGTAAAACATACATAAAACCAATTATTCATAACCACACACTCATACCTACTTTTTCATGGGAATAACACTGGTGCACCAATATGTACACATATGCAAAACATGCATAAAAACTAATCACTCATAACCACACACAAACCTACATTTTCATAGGAATTACACTGGTGCACCATTATGTACACACCTACAAAAATGCATTATATCGATCATTCATACCCACACACAAACCTATTTTTCATGGAAAAATACACTGGTGCACCACTTTGTACACCCCTGCAAAACATGTATGGAACCAATTATTCATAACCACACACAGACCTACTTTTTCATGGGAATTACATTGGTGTACCAATATGTACACCCCTGCAAAACATACATAACCTCACACAAACCTAATTTTTTATATTACACTGGTGCACCAATATGTACACACCTACAAAACATGCATTAAATTAATCATTCATACCCACACACAATCCTATTTTTCATGGAAAATACACTGGTGCACCAATATGTACACACCTAGATACCCATATTATATAAACATAATATGAAAACTTATATGGATTTGAACCATCAACCTCCACAAACCTTGTGATGGGCTTGGGCGCTCAACCATTTTGAGCTTATGAGTACCTAAATTTAATACATAAAACCAAAAAACATTGATATCAAAGGTGCATCAAGGTATAATGCAGTTTTGTACCATTAATAATCAGTATGTGTACAACTATGTACACATTAACAATTAACCTACACACTAACAATCTACAGGTATAAAACTAGGTACACATCAACAATCGTATCGATAGGTATCGTACCTGTATCTGTGAAGACCAGTTAGTATTATCGGTATCACCATATCGTATCTATATCTGTAAGAATCGATACGAGTGACCATAACTATAACTTAAGAAATGTCTATGGTGATATATTGGGAATTACTTCAATCTACCCTCTTTACCAACTTTTTTTTCTTCTAAATATGCCACCGTATTTTCACACTTGCAAATATGCCATCACAGTTATGTTTTTTCATCCAGGCCCACTGATCTATCCTCATCATATATCTCATAGTTTAATAATATGCTATATATGCACGAACATGATACATGTATAATTAAAGATTATAGGAAGATACCAGAAACAATAGAGTAGATCTGTTACCGTACATCTGGGGAATACATCAACGACCAAGATTGATTTATCATTCTAACAAATCGACCATCACAGAACCATTTTCATTTCTTTCAGTTCTCTTATATTTCGACTTTATCTCTCTCTCTCAAAATTCTGACTGAAGATTTGGGGATTTTGATCAATCGAATGTTGAACTTTTGAGTGATTGATGGAGATATGACTGAAGGATTTATGTTTAAGGAAAACACAGAACCAAGAACAAAAGATGTAAGAAGATTTAGATCAGATTTGAGTGATGTTTTGGTTCCATGAAAACATTGAAGAGAATAAGTGTTGCCATTGATATTTGGGAAGAGTTGGGTTGCTCTCTAATTCGAGTTTTCAGCAAAAGAAGAACTTGGTAACAACTGATTTGGACCGATTTTGTGACGAAAAATGTTGGGTTTGTTTAGATTTCGAATTTGCAGGGATAACGAGCTATAAAAAGGAACCAAACAACCAGCTGAACTTATTTCCTCAAGCACAAAACACTGCATCTCAACTGTTTGGTAGATTACCTGATAGAATAACCTATTCTATGTATAAGGGTATTTAGGGTAATAGAAAAAAAACATATTTTTTGGATCTACGCGAATTTGGATTAACTCGTCTAAAATTTGGACTAAACTGTCTAACCGGGAAAATATTGGACTAAACTGTATCGGGCTTGGGATGACAGGACTAAACTGTCTAAAGCCCACTGATTTTGGGACTAAATGATAATTCCTACTTATTATTGTTTACCACCGTAGTCGCCGCTGCAGTGCAACCACTTAGGGGTGTACAACGATCCAGGTCAGGATGTCCGGTCCATTTATTCTATCAGGCGGGGCAGGTCAGGCATGATTATAAAGTACCAATAAAATCTATCGGGAACGAGCATGATGTGTAATGTTGATAATTTAATTTCTATTCGTCCACGACATATCAAATATTCAGGCAGGCCAGGCTAGGTCGGTCGAGCCACGAACTTTAAGTGTTTCAAATAATCATTGATATCAACACAAATCTAACTTATTATCTTCACATTCATACTACCAATTAGTTAACAATATTATTTGTATCCTATAAATAACAAAAAATGCATGTAAAAACATAATATTGTGGCTGTAAAAACTACGACTGAACATAAACAGGTTATCAGGCAGGCGGACAGGCCGGACACATAAATTTGAACAAAAGTCTGCGTTCGTTCACCTAAAATAACCGGGCAAGCCCATGATAAGTTGTCGAGCACCCATTGTCCCCTTAGGACTCAGCCGACACATGGCAGGCCACAGGCCACATGTCATTATGTACTGCCCTACAAACACGTTATTGGCGATAATAATAGTGAACCAAAAAAATTTGCATGTTCTTTTGGGTATGTACAATTTGCATGTTAGTAAAATTATTTTAATTTGACTCAAAAAAATGTTATAAATCAATCATAATTAGTGAGCCGATTATGATTTTTGCTCTTCATCAATCTCATTTTGCTCTTCACATGGAAAAACTCTCGATGGTTTTGTATTCCTTTGATCACAGAATGATCCTTGGTAATTTTGGTTGTTTTTTACGAGAGAACTATGAGTAGCGCATTCATAAGAAAAAAAAAGTAAAACAGACCATAACTTCTGCAAGAATAAGAGTATAATTGGAAAAAACAACAACCACGAGAAAATTGTAAAACAGGTTGATTAATGTTTGCCATAATAAACATCAAATAGGAAGAACATTGGTTGAAGATGGAAGTTTGGAAATGGGGGCATTATTGTTTTACCCATAAAATTTATTTACTTTGTAAATATCTTTTAGAGTAAAAAATAAAATTGATAGAATTAACTAATTAACTCATAATAACATGGTACCAAGAATGGAAACCAATAAGTGTGCATACGAGAAGTTTACCTTGTAATACAAAGAAGAAAAATACATACACGTATTTTTAATAAGGACCGTGCACTAAAGTTCACGTGCCAACCAAATGTTCTATGAATCAACAAGAAATTTTGGATATTAGAAACGTCCAACTTTGACATGTTATGTGAACTGATGTTTTAGTTCGCGAACTCAATATCTTAAGATGTCAACATAAAACATCTCAAATTGCACAGTTCACGAACCGCTTATCTTTAGGCAATTTAGAGTTTTAGGTACTTCATGTGCAAACACAGTTTATTGAACAGTTAGAATTATTCTCAATTTCAAATGCGATAAGTCCTTTGAACTTCCATTGCTTGAGTTGTAGTTTCGAAATTAGACAACAACAAGCTTGAACTTGAAACTTATTCTTGTAAAATATTAATTATAATCCAACGACATATGTCAGAAGATGGAAAGGTAAAAAACAATGAGTCAAGCAGGATAGTCAGTCTACACTTACCTCTGTTGATGAAGTTCTTGTTGATGTATTCGTGTGATCTTCAGTCTTCAATCTTCAAGGGTATTCGGTGAATTCTAATTAATACTCCACTACCTAAATCTAATCCTAATCCGAAACTGACTTTAGTAGACATAAATTAAAAAATAACTTTGATCATCTAACATTGACAACAAGTTTGATGTACCAATACTTTTAGGTTCAACCGAGTAGTACTTTAATAAATACTTAACTAATCAAGTCATAAAACGATGTAGACCAATCAATATTCATTGAGATACTTTCGGATCACTCTTGATTCCCCTAGGTCCCTTTCTTCCTTGTGCGTATTTTTTTTTTCCCTTAATATCATCTTGGGAACCTGGTAAAATCCCGAGGTTTCCCAGGGACTTCGTATGGCAACTTATGTTGTCCTCTTGTATTCCTTAATGTTTTCTAGCCTCTGCTTTCCTAATGCTCCTGTCCCTATTGATCAAGTCCCGTACATGTACCGAGTTGCATTTCCTGGCGGCTGTTTGGACTCTTTTGATTTTTATCGGTCCGTTGGATGTGAAGATTTTATATATTGATGCAATGTAAGTGTTATTGCATGCATACTGTGATTACCAAAAAAATCTGATCACCACAACCAAAAATTGAAATTCATTTTATGATACAGAGAATCCATACTATAAATTGAATTGAAAATGAAAGCAAAAACAATACAAATTAAAAGAACAAAAGTTAAGTTAGAAATGAAATCAAAAACATAATTGAAATCAACACACATAGATTTAACGTGGTTCGACGATGATTTGCCTGCATCCACTGGTAATGAAAATTGGTGTTCTTATTGATTTTCTGGGTTACAGTAGAAATGAAGTTCCTAATTTTCTTAGGTTACCAAAGAAATATCAGCCAAAAGATCCCTTTCTCTCCCACACAAAAATGGTATTTGAAGGGATAAAAGAAAATGACATTTACTAAAAATGCCCCTTATCCTTATCTTCAAGCATTAGTAAGCTATATGTTTCATCACACATTTTGACACTTGTTGATGAAGATTCACCTCATTCCACCATGTGTTGAAGAAGATACACCACATTTCGTCATGTGTCCATATTGATCTTATCTTCAAATGACCTCAATCCAATTTTAGTATGGGCAAAGGTTGGTGTGGGCAAGAGCTTCGGGCAAGATCTACGAACTTGATGGAGCTTTCATGGTTGCGGACGAATTGTGCTTGCGTTAATTGCTGCGGGAGTGAAATGATTCTTTGTTGGGCTGATGACTTGGGCTTGATGTTGCGGTAAGGTGGGTGCGGACCAAGCTGGTTTGAACGCAACCTCACTTGTGTGGGAAATGGTGCAATGTAAGGGCATTGTGCGTAAGCTAAGGAGCGGAAAAGGAGGCTGTGCTTTGGTGATGGCTTTAGCATTGAGCGGGAAGTATATCATTCAAAATGTTTACTTCTTCATCACTTACGGACGAATCCATTGGATGGTTTAAACTTATCATTGTGGCGGGAAAATGATTTACTTCGTGTTAACAGTTCAAATGTGGGTTGGTGCTGCCATCTTAGCTACGGACCTGGGTTGCGCACTAGAAGTGATGCTGCGGACCTGACTGGATTTGGCTGTGAATTTGGTGCGGACCTGGGCTGCGTACATAAAGTGTTACGGGCTTGAAATGAGATGGGCTGCGGGATTGTCTTGCGATACGGACCAAGATGGGCTTCGGGATTGGCTTGCGGACTTGATTCAAAATGGTGCGGGAAATGGTACTTACACATACGATGGTTCCACTTTTTTCCCCCGAGTATAGATCTATATGGTGATTCCGTGTTGTTAACATTACAACTGCAAACGTTGATGTTAACCGGCCTGTCTGCCAAGACCAACTTTATCTCTACCATCAGAATGATCAGTGTATCATTAAAGCCGTATATTGCACGACTCCAATGAACCATTATGCTATTAACGAGATACGTCTCCTTGTAAGTGTCGTAAAATAAGATATTTGTCCACTAGGATTTCACGGATCTCCCATCCTTCAATGACTAATATTAAAACCATGGGGTCATAGTGAGGTGATTCTCTCCTTAGGTCCGGGTTTAAAAATTGGATCGGCTTCGTCATCCACTCTTTTAATACTATTGTCATACTCTCCCTGTTGTCTGCGCTTTGGTCAGTTCTCTATGTGCCAGGTTCCCAAGATACACTGTGTATGCTATAGAGTCTAGGTATGCATACAAGATCATATACAACTATTCCGATTACGTCTTTGGTAGCTCGACTCGTCTGGTTTCCCCCACAATTAGTCGACAATTTTCTTGTGTACCAAGTATTTACAAAATAACCAGTCTCCTCTATCGATCCATCAATGGATCAGGTTTTGCAAGGGTCTGCACACGTTTATAATGTTTTCAGTGGAGTCTAGAATGTTTGGTTTCCAGCGGGGTATTGATTTGCGTATATAATAGTTATCCATAAATATATTGGAAAAATTGGAAATATATCCCGAATTTAAATTAGTAATTAAGGGATATGTCTCATAACGTTAAAAATTAAGGGATATGTCTTAGACGTCCATTTTATCCGTTAAATGGACATGTGTGGTTTATTTTCGGACAATTATACCCTTGTCATTTTAGTTGGGTTTGTCTCCAACATTTCTCCAACATATGAAATATGAAATAGAAAAAAAAATATACAGTAATATTTAACGGATAAAAATATCATGTCTCAAACATTTCTCCAACATTTTCGAACAAGGGCATAACTATCCATTTAACATATAAAATGGACGTATGAGACATATCCCTTAATTTCTAGCATTATGGGGCAGATCCCCAACTGATAATTCAAATCCGGGATACATTCCTAATTAACCCAAATATATTTTGGCGTTTGTCATCGTCTTATCCTGTGTATGACTTATTTTTATCTTCCCATGTCTACGTGGCATCTTGGATGCTTTATGGTTGCACGCCTTTTCTTAAATTTTGGTTTGTAGTGATTGCGGTAGCTACTTTCGCCTCAGCTCTTTTGACTCCCCCTCGTAGATATTCTAGCATAAAGAGTATAAATTTCTTGTCTCATAACTCATCTAGATCGTCGATATTTTGCTTGTTTTAGTATCTAAAAATTACTTCTAGGCAAAACAATATACTGTAGAAGTATTTTATTTAGGTTCGAGGATCAAAATCGTACAAAACAAAAATAAACCAAGAAAATGACCGTTTACGTTTTGCTTCGGTTACAAAGAGAGAGGATAGGTTTATCTTAGGGGAGGGAAGCATAGAAAGTTGAGAAAATCAGTGGTGATAAATTGTGTGTAAAGGGTGTTAAACTATGGAGAATAAAGGAGCTTGTGAGAATGATCAACTTGTTCTATTTTACCGAATAGACTAAGTAGCCTATTTATAATAGTTTGGGAACACACACTTCTTTCCTCATAAGTAATGGAGGTAGTAAGAGATGGAGAGATGGAGATTGTGAGGATAATGGTATAACCTCCCACTATGTTTAGGAAGTTTCTAGAAACTCATAAACCATTACTCCATTATCTTTTTAACTGTTATAACCGTTGCCACTACTTTGTAACTTTTCCATCATGGGGTGTTGCCACACCGCATGCTGCTATAAACCACCAGACCAATACCCATGAAGAATCCCCCCATGTAATATGTTTTGATTTCTCGTAGAAGTTAATGGAGTCATGGACTCAAAACACGTGAATAATTTGGGAGTTTGACGTAAGATAATGCTATCAATAAGTTTTATGCCAACTCAGCATGGCAATAGCATATTTGTGACATATTTGCAACATGTAATTTGTGCTAGCAACAATGGCGCATACGAGTGCTATAGGCGCGATTGAGGTGTTGCTAGCATATGCTAGTGTCGTGACTATGGCGTAGGCGATAGCACTAGCAACGAAGGATGACGTTGGCACGAGAAGGAAAAGCGAGGATGGCGCGGCACAAGCATTTACGAGGGTGGCGCACAACGGAGAAGTGAGGATGGCGCTAGCGCTAGCGTCGCTGGCATTGGTGTCTGTGCTAGTGCATTGGGAGCATGGCTAGGGCTTGCCGGTGTTGTGTTTGCGTGTTGGGAGCATGGCTAGGGATTGCTAGAGCTGGCGCTTGCTAGTGTTGTGTCCATTGACTATGCCCTTCTAGCGTTAGCACTTTCTAATGACGTGGCCATAACCATGGCCTGCTTAGAGCTTCTCAGTCGCATGAGATTTAGTGTTGGAATTATGCTTAGTTTTTATGCAGTGCATACAGAATATATTCAAAGAATTCAGTTTGAGACAGCAGTCATGCTGTGATCCACTCTCCTCGAGATAAACTTCAGTTTGAAAAGAAAATTTTACATATTTGAATTTTAGGGTTTCCCACCTTTGTCTATTTAAATAAGCGCATGACATTAACCATCTTCACTTTTATTCTTCCCCAGAGTTTGAAATAATATCACTTTGTTACTGTAGCATGTTTGATAACGACGATAGTTCGAACCAGGATAGCTTTTTCGTCAAGCGTATTACTTGGATTGCAAGTACAGTGAGCTTCTCTTTATTCCCAAGATTCTCATATATGTATTATCATCATGATGAGAGTTTGAAGATGATGATTATCTATTATATATATATATATATATATATATATATATATATATATATATATTAGGTTTCTCGGGTCAAGAAGGTGCCACAACGGCTTGTGAAAACTAGAAGTCTCAGAGCAATGGTAAGCATCCTCTTCCTTTCTGAAACTATCCTTTAAAAAAAAAAACGCATGCATGCTCGTTTATTTGTAACATGAGATGGAAATCAGAGATGTTGAAATTAAAAGGAATGGAGAATTCCTACCAGTGGATGGTGGAGCAAACATTGATGATGTCTAAGAATCTTTCTAATCCCATGGCCTCCACTGACTTGAGTCTTCCTGTTCATGATTACCCCAATCCCGGGCTCTCCTTTGAGTTGGAGATGGAATCTTTATCCCGGAAGTATGAAGTAGTGGGAGAATTTGTCGTGTCGAAGTGTCATGTTGATCTCTACACGAAGATATGGGAGAAATACGGGCACATTGCTACTACAGAGCTGGTGAAGAGTTATTCCCCCATATTTGTAATAGCCGTCGCAGGGCTTTTACCCATTATTGCCGAGATGGATAACACATCTCTATATAATACTACAGACTAAAAAATCCAGGAATGGGATGAGATGCTGACTACCTGCAAGGGTCTCCGTTTCAACATAAACTGGTTGCATCAGTATCTGGAGAATGTCAAAGACGATCACGTAGCATTTTTGACAGAGGAGAAGGCCTTAAAGTAAGAATCGACCAAGATTGAGGAAATGGCCCGAGATCTGCAGACTCGTTCAGAGAGATATGAGGAGAGATTTGGAAAATTGTACAATTATCGTCTGCTTAGAGATCTGTTTTAGGCCATAGGATGGGTAGTGAAACATTCCTGTTATTTTTATTTATTTTTTGGGTTTTGAGTAGTTTGAATAAAGAATGTTTCAGATGGTTTAAATGGATATAATGGGTTTTGAATTTGAAAGCTCATATATATATTGAGGTTATATTGAACTTGTGAGAGGAGAGGTGAATGTGTTTTTAGGCGTAATATGCCTTGAGCCATTTACCATTAATGACTGTCCCTCCAACTTCTCCATTCATATTAACGATCTTGTAATACCCACTTAACATGGCTTTAGAGACTACATAAAGCCCTTCCCATTTTGGAGCAAATTTGGAGCGGAAATATCTTGTTGAATGTGCTTAGATGTTTTAAGTACAAAATATCCTACTTGAAACACCCGTGGTTGTACTGTTTTGTCGTACGCCCTGAAGATTTTGCATCGGTAAGTCTCTGCATGTTTTTCTGCTTTGACTCGTCTGGATTCAAGTACATCTAAATCTGCTACTCGGGAGTTGGGTATTACAGATTCGTCCTAATGGACTCCACTTGCTGCTGCGATTCTGGCTGATGGGACTTTAATCTCTGCAGGTAGGATTGCATCGGCCCCATATATGAGATAATATGGTGAGTTCCCTGTAGAACTCTTTGGAGAAGTTCGGTATGCTCACAAGGCCATAGACAATTGTTCGTGCCATGTTCTTGGATGGTCATAAAAAGTACGACTTAGAATTCTGATGAGGGTTTTGTTGGTGCTCTCGGCTTGCCCATTCCCCTGGGGGTAATATGGTGTGGAGAATACTTACTTGATGCCGTATCCATTGAGCAACTTTCAGACACATTTATTTGCGAATTGAGTACCATCATCCATTATGATGTGCTTTGGTATCCCGAATCTGCATATAATATATTCTTGATGAAGACTGCTGTGGTTACTCCGGTTGTGCTTCTGAGAGGTACAACTTCGACCCATTTGGTGAAGTACTCCGTGGAAGTGAGTATGTACTCGTGTTGATTTTACGATGATGGATTGATTTTACCAATGAGATCCAGTCCCCAACTATAGAATGGCCAATGACTTGTTACCGAGTGAAGAGGAAGGCAAGGTGTGTGAATGAGGTTGTCGTGGATTTGACATTGGTGACACTTCTGAATAAATGAAGCTGCGTCGTCCTCTATGGTCTTCCAGTAGTATTTATCATGGACCTGGAGAAATAAATTCTCTTTCCCTGGTGCTCTCCTTCGTGCATTTCTTTCAGAATGGTCTGAATATCCTCTTCTGCCAAGCATCGCAACAAATCTCCGTCAAAGCATTTCCGGTAGAGTATTCCTTCGTGAAAAACAAATCTCTTTGCTTTTTGGATCAAGTGCGTCGCTTTTTTCTTTTCTTGAGGTAGGACATTATCTCGGAGACATTTGATATATGGGTCCCGCCAGTCCCTAGTGTGGTGTATAGTCAGTATTTCTGACTGCTGTAGCGGGATATAACAATTAGAGAAAGACCCCTGTAACACTCGAGATTGGGCTTCCATGGTGGGAGAATAATACCTAAGATGTTGGAGACGTCTATACGGGTGTAGATGGTGAGTTTTTGATAAAGGTTAAAATTGTAAAATCACCCTTCTGCCTAGTTACAGAAATATAAAAATATTTGTATATACTTGTGCGCATACTTCTGACTTCACCTCAAAACATAAAATATTGTATTCCTCCTTATATTCTACACGCGAATTGAGGATGCAGTCTCTACAAAAGGCTATAGGCATTCCATGCTAACAATATAGTCTATAATTTCTACATAATAAGTCTCAAGCTCCTAGATGGATTTCCCACTAGTGAAGAGCAAACTTGAGTCTTCTTTGGATAAATACAAACATTTTAAACTGGCCTCGTACCCTCCTCAATACTCACAATATTTATGTCATATCAATCTAGTTTCAAGTCGCATAAAATTCTACGGCTGAATTCCTTGAACTTGTCTCGAGTGCGCATTGATGTTCTGGTAATATCTACCAAATTCGGGAATAGATAATGCTTAAACCCCAAAACAACACTTTAGCTTAACGCTTCGTTCGCAAAAAACTCGTCTCAGATTGCTCCTCCGAGCTTAAATGTGCTATCGTAGCACTTTGCTTAAATATAAGCCATAAATAATGCCCAGCTCCCCTCGAATGCGCCACAATCAAGAAGTAATGCCATAAAAGACGCATTGAACTTCTCATCTAGGCTAACCCTAGCCTTCTCTCTTATCAATACCAATTAGCACTAGCCATTTGACTTAGCACCGTTTTGGCACTAATTAGCCATATTAGTACTAAAAGAGCTAACTTTTCTGGCGCTAAACCCTAGCATTTGAGAAGTGATAACTAACCTAAAATGGTATTATCTAGCACATTTTAGCCTAATAAGGCCCTAGCCAACATATTTTCAGCTTGGCACATGAACCCTAGCACCAAAGTGCTAACCCAAATTCTAGTGACAAAAGCGCTAGCTCTTGGCGCTGATGCCCTTGCTTGGCGCTGACAGCCTTTCTCTTGTCCCTGACGCCCTTGCTTTGGACCATGACGCCCTTTCCCTATCTCCAATGTGTTCCTAGAAAACTCAATGCGCCTCTAGGGATAGCGCGTCCTTAGCCATACTTAGCACTTATCCATAAGTATATTTGTGTTAGAATCTCAGTGCTAACTACACAATTGAAGTGCTAACTTTAATCCTCCTTGGTACTAGCTTCCTAGCCCTAGTACAATTGATATTTACCAAAATTTGTGCATATTGATCTTACTCCTGAGACGTTAGCACACTAGCCTTTTACGTTAAGAGAGTTAGCACCTTCTTATTTTCGCTAACTGGATAGTGTTGCCTTTGCTAGCTACTTTCCTCAAAAATATGCCTTTGTTCTCAATATAGGTCTTATATTAAGTCTTATATGAATTCCAACAGGTCTTCTTGCTCAAGGAGCCCTCCGCAATATTTGGCATCAAATGCCTCTGAGACTTACAATAAGTCGTTTTTGAGCTAATACTTATCCATTAATATGCCACATTACTTTCAAGAAAGTATATGGCCACTAAACTTCCTTGACTTGACACTAATCAGTCTGATTATCAATCCAGTGAGTCATACAACTTGTTTCACTGACTTAGCATGTCATTTGAATTGACTTGACTCTTATAACTCCACTATTTCCACGAGATATCAAATACAACATGGGGGGATTATCATTGGGGTATTGGTCTGGAGGTCTACGACATCGTGGGTGGTTACACCACCCCCACGAACAAGAAGGTAACAAGGAGTGGGCGGTTACAAAGCAGTTGAGAGGATGATGAGTAGTGGTCAGACAGGTTTTCCCTATTTTCCGGGCGCCACCCCACTACAATCTCC
Source organism: Papaver californicum (assembly GCA_023531435.1). Classification (NCBI taxonomy): domain Eukaryota; kingdom Viridiplantae; phylum Streptophyta; class Magnoliopsida; order Ranunculales; family Papaveraceae; genus Papaver; species Papaver californicum. The sequence continues at coordinate 1,158,843 of JAJJMC010011034.1, read as the reverse complement.
ACAATCATCACTTCTCCATATCTCCCTAACTTCCACGACTTACGAGAAATCAATGTGTGTCTTCTTCAAACTATAAATAGATGATTCTCATCTATTCGAAACAAGGCAGAACGAGACAACCTCACAATCAGTATGAAGAAACCAAAACTTACAGAATTAGCGATTCCTCTACGGAGAATCCATTCTTCTTCACACGCTACTAATATTTCTCAACCTTCTTTGCTTCCCTACCCTAATCCTTTCTATCTTTGTAATCGAAACAGGACGTGAACATCCATTTCTTGGTTTAGGATCGTCTTGTTCGAGCTTAATCTCTCGAACCTACTTGAAAGTACCACTTTGCAGTACATTTGTTTTCACCCGAAAACAATTAGCAACCACAGCAGGAGATCAACCTCTCGATTATAAAAGCCAATTTTTAGTTATTTTAAAAATGGTGGATCTTAGGTCTGAGCGGTTACAAATCCTATTATTGGTTCAGGCAGTAGTGGTAGTGGTGATTCTGGAAACACCCTTATTGCTAATGAACCTCCCTGTATCAATTCTACATCTACACCTCCTCTCGGTGATAAAACCGCTGAAGACACCTAGAATACTCGTGCTCCATTCAATACAGTCGATCTGATGAAGAGACAAAAAGTCCTCGCCAGAACTCACGTGGACATGACCACCACTTAGAAGGAGGTACTCGCTTATCTCAAGACCTAAAGAGCGAATCTCCCAGGAACAACACCATTGCCTGACGGAGCGAACCAGGACCAGCCTCATTGCAACCATTGTTGCCGGAACGTCCAAGACTCAAAGGAACGATAAAGTTAATATCATTCTTGATCGACCACCATGGAAGTACCAATAACTCGATCTTTTCACCCATGAAGGTTTGGAGAGACTCCTACGCAACCATGGCAAGGAGGACTCATCATCGGTCCATCAACACCAACCCTCTTACCCGCCTGAAATTCAAAGGATCCCTCTTCCGGGAGGTTACTCACATCCGATTTTATCATTGTATGATAGTTGAAAACAACAGGAACACCCAAACACCGCTCAACATTGTTGATCTGATACATAGACAAAAGTTCATGTCAGAACACAGAAAGACATTGCTACCACTCAAGAGAGGTACTCACTTTTCTCAAGAATCTAATGGAACAATTCTTCCCAGAATAGATCTGTCACCAGTTGCAATAAACCACGATTCCAAGCCTACCAACGTCAACAGTACCAGAATCAATATTCAAAATGATGACGAGATCTGCATTCAAATAGGAAAATCGAGGAGTCAACGATCAGCCTTGTCGTACATGAAGACCTGGAAAGGCTTTTACAATTTCAAGGCAAAGAGGGACCAGTCTCACTTCAGCAGCACCTCTTGGTCCCGGCGCGTCCTCCTGATCCCGACGCCTCATCCTGGTCCCGACGCCTTATCCTGATCCCGGTGTCTCCTCCTGGTCCTGACGCCTCATCCTGGTCCCGGTGCCTCCTCTCAGTCCCAGCGCGTCATCTCTGTTGGAGCAGACGTCTGGTCAGTAAGCACTACAACATCCGATCATCCATGAGCTCTTGTCAGAACGAAAGATTCAAGAGGGAGTCTTCATCTCAAAAAACGTCACGAATTGAACACTCACCATCAGCCTCAGCCCCAGCTCAGCCTCAGCATCATCACTATTAAAAGACAAGCTCTGCTCCATGTCCCAGATAAAACTCTACAACAACAACAACAAAAGCTAAAGCCAGCTATCACGTTCTCAAATTTTCCTTTTCACGTGGAAACCTTTTCATTCTGGTACGAGTCCCTTTACTCAGGTTCCAGTCATATTTCATTCTAGTCCAGGTACCAGTCACATTTCATTCTGGTCCCTTCACCCAGGTACCAGTCATGTTTCATTTTGGTTCCTTCACTCAGTCCCTTTCACTCCGGTACCAGTCGCTTCAACAAGGTGATACCTACTTCACGCTCATGTGTAGATCCCAGATGACAACAAATCCGTGCAATACTAAGATCAGAATTCTCAGCCTCCTCCAATTTCGAGGACGATTCAGATTTTACTCTTTCCGGAGAATTTATCAACCGAAAAGTTTAGTCCTTTATGGAGTACATATGCGAGCTTCTTTACTTCTACGAAGGCACAACGTAAGTATTCGCTGCTCTCAATCGTGTTACATCCAGTAAATGCTTATCCCTTGCTGAAAATACTCCCGTTCAAGTCAAGCTTCATTCGGAAAACATGGTCATCCAGAAAAATGAAGAGCACGACCGGGGACTCCCCACCACTACTCACCTTAAAGATGTAATATTTTACATCATTAAAGAAGATCCAGACTACAACATGGTTCCGAGACATCCACAGATTCACAACAACAAGGCGGGTTTCTCATTATCATCAAAGCTTAGGGATTCGGTCAAAAAACTTCGGGACTCAACCAAGTAAGTTTTATTCAACATCAATCTTTACAACCGGTTATCCCATGTCCCACCGAGGCTTGGGGACTCGATCCAGGGACCAACCCCACTATGACTAGGTGATGTGAATGAGAAGCCGATCTCTTTCAATATTTTATCTTAGAAAATAAAACCTCTTGCAAACTACTTGTCAAAGCCTACCTACTATCCTAAAAACCATGAAGTATTCCATAAACCCAATAAAAAAAAGTCTTTAAAGAATAGCTCGATCTGTTCAGAGGTAATCTTCCTTTAACTAGCATTCTAAAACTTTAAAACCTCCTCAGTCCTATCTCTGGCTTTGGAAGCCTCATCCAAGCTAGATAACACACACGTCCCAAGGAGGATCCCATTGAAATAGAAATCAATGCAAATACTCGCATTAGGGTATTCTATTGGCACACTCTGTGTTACACTTCTTCTCCACATATCAACGTTATTTGAAGCCACATCCTCAACAAGTACACGAGAGGTAGTCCGTTTGTGACTTGTATCTTTGGAGAGGACATTGTCCACATCAGAACTAACGAAAAGAAGCTTACTTGAGACGGATCCAAGCTAAAGGAGGAGCCTCGGGTTACTTGACCCACTCTAATACCTATCATTCAGGGGTGCATCAACAATCAGAGCCAGAGCCAGCCTCTCTAAGACTTGTTCCAGGGACATGTCACTGCGTCTTCATAAAAAAAATAGGTTTATTGCAACTCAACATCCCAGGAAACAATGGTGGATTCGACTTGAATTCAAATACTTACCCCAGCGTTTCAACAACAAAAAAAAACGACTCATACTTTCATGATTTCTCATGTCCTCTCAAAACTCCTAGAAGCATGAACCTGTGACGACGCCAAAAAATTATCTTCTGCCTGATAGTGGATCCAAGTGAGTCACACTTAGGGAATGACGGCTCCTTCACTTTTGAAAGTTCAATACAGTAACATCCCTCAACTAGAAGGTATGAACAACAACAATAAAAACAACAAGACTTTTCTACATCAGGACTCACGTGACTGGGGAGCCTCCTCTTCTTACCTGATCACATCCTGAAAGGTAACCCCATCCTTGTTGCTTTTACTTACTTCAATCATATGATTCTACTGTTGGACACGCTCCATATATGGAAGCCACAAGAATCTCCAGCTCAGAACTTCAAAGACGCAGTCACCTCAGATTCATGTTTTTTCTCCCAACTTCTCGAATATTTCTTTACAAGTTGGTCCTCCTGGTACCTGTCATGTCTCATGGTACCTGTACCGTCTCTTGGTGCTTGTCATGCTTCCTGGTACCTGTCCTGCCTCATGTTACTTGTCCTATCTCTTGTACCTCTTCGATTTACGAATTCAGAAGTCGACAACAATCAGTGAAGAACGGGTCAAAACATCCTTCACGAGAAATGTTCGTCTATGTATCTACTATGAGTTACCATAAGGGCACTACAATCGGAGACATGAGATAGGAGATAAGGTTCTTACACTAAAGTCTACAAGATCTGAAAATTCCCACGGGATTACTAATCACAGATTTTTACGCATTGTTGGCTAACCTATCCAACTTCGAATCGAGTGATTCTTTTTGCATACAATATCTTTGTCTCTTGGATTTAAAATTTGGGGTCAAATGTCAAAATTTTCTCAGACATACCATCCTGACAAGTCGCACTGTATCTCCCAAGTATACCTCATCAACCTTTCTACGACAAGAGCACTGGAGTCCACCGCCAACCTCACTTGCAATTCTGATCTACCATCAACTTCTTCTGCTGGTTTCCAATATTTCCAACTTTGTTGCTACCAACTATAACTTAAAGCATCATCTCCGGGTGTCCTGTCTTTCATCTACTGCCGCTTTGCTGACGCTATCACTAGCACTTAATTGCTACATACTCAAAATATAATCAAGCACTGGAACCAACTACTTACTTACAAAGAATTTTAAATCTAAGGCTTAACTCTGCGTAAAAGACATTGCCTAGAGGAGACAAAGCTAACAATATTTCTTGCTGGACACATACATGAAGAATCAATCTAGCTGACTCGATCCTTTACTTTGAGATGAGGCAGACCTATTTCAGAAAGAAAGAGAGAAAAACGCCGACCATATCCCCACTTTTGTTCACGGCAAGATGGCATTCCTGACAAGAACGAGGGCGCCTACTATTCCCAATCAAGGTTTGTACTAAGGGGAACATATCTCAATCTCGGGCAAGATAGAGCCAACCAAGTTTTTTTTTCCCTAACCAATGGGGATCCTCATAGGCGTACTCTCCAGGACCCTTCTGGTAGCTTTTCAACCAACATGACTGAATCAGAAGTTCAACCCAGCTACATTTCCCTTGGCTCACGAATTGGAAATTCCGAGCAAGAACGTGGGCATCTACTAATCACAACCAAGACTCATGCTAAGGGGCACTTATCCCAGTACTTGGAAACCACTAAGTATACCTTCTTCTACTCTTAAAAGTTAAATTATGCTTATATAATCATTATAAGCATACTGTCGCATCTAGTGTTTACCGTGCAATATTACTGTTCCTTATTAAGTAGGGGACTTAATGTAGATGGTGAGTTTTTGACAAAGGTTAAAATTGTAAAATCACCCTTCTGCCTAGTTGCAGGAACATAGAAATATCCGCATATACTTGTGCTCATACTTCTGACTTAACCTCAAAATACTGAATATTGTATTCCTCCTTATATTCCGCAGGCGAATTGAGGATGCAGTCTCTACAAAAGGCTACAGGCATTCCATGCTAACAATGTAGTGTATAATCTCTACATAATAAGTCAAGTTCCTAGATGGATTGCCCATTAGTGAAGAGTAAAATTGAGTCTTCTCTGAACAACTACAAATATTCTAAACTGGCCTCGTATCCTCCTCAATACTCACAATATTTATGCCATATCGAACTAGTCTCAAGTCGCATAAAATTACACGAATGAATTCCTTGAACTTGTCTCGAGTGCGTATTGATGTTTTGTTAATATCTACCAAATTCGGGAATAGCTAATGCTTAAACCCCAAAACAACACTTTAGCTTAACGCTTCGTTCGCAACAAACTCGTCTCAAATTGCTCCTCTGAGCTTAAATGTTATATCGTAGCAATTTGCTAAAATATAAGCCACAATAATGCGTCACTCCTCTCAGATGCGCCACAATCAAGAAGAAATGACATAAAGGACGCATTGAACCTCTCATCTAGGATAACCCTATCCTTCTATCTTATCAGTGCCAAGTTTGCACTAGCAATTTGACTTAGCACCGTTTTGGCACCAATTAGTCACATTAGCGCTAAAAACGCTAACTTTCCTGGCGCTAAACCCTAGCGTTTGAGATATTTATAGCAACCATTTTGTTGTCCGTCATATGATAGCAGGCTTTGAAAGTATGAATTTTATAGGGTAATCCTTAGCCATCAACACTACCTTATTCGCCAGTAGGTAATGCTGAAACTTCTTAATGACATGCACCATAGATATACACGCTATTTCAACCTTGGGTTACCTCATCTCCGCATCTCTAACATACGACTGAGATAGAAGATGGGACATTCATCCCCCATGTCGTCTTCTTGAGCCAATAAGCTCCTATAGAAACTTCGCTGAAGGCTGTGTAGATGAGAAACGGTTTGCCCGGAGTTGGAGATTTCATAACAGTTGGTGATAACAGTACTTGTTGGATCTGATGAAATGTTTCTTGTTGTGTAGATGACCAGACAAAACTTGCCTCTTTCTTTAGCATGGGTGTAGACGAAGCAACAAAGTGAGCTAGTCCGGGAATAAAGCGTCAAATATATGATACCTTTCCTATGAAGCTTTTTATGTTCCCTTTCAGTGCGCGTTGGTGTGATCGTGTCGTAAGTGAACCAAATTAATCAAGATATTTCCCACTAATTAACAGGTAGTATAGCGGTAGTAAGGATCGTTCCTAATGAGAGTTGTGTAATTGATATGCTATTTAGATTAACAAAACTATAATAAAAAGAAATACTAAGGGGGATTGGTTTAATTAACTAAAAAGAACAATAAAAATATAATAAGAAAAGAGATGATTAATGAGTCATTCGCCATTACCAAACGTTGAATGAGTTAGTATACTCATTTATTTTTCGTCAGAATCAATCATCACCAACCATAGAATAAAAGGTACTCTTAAATATCCCCAAAACTTCTTATGTCACCGGATAACAGGTACGCTTAGTGATAGACACATTTTAGTGTCTAAATTGCACCTTAATTTCTAGTAAGTTAGTATTCGATTTTGTGTCTATTACGTGTTTTTATGCTTTTGTAGGTACATTAGAAGAATAAAGATTTGTGGAAAAATTGGCTCAAAAAGTGTTAAAGGCACCCGGGAAAATGGATCAAGGCACCCACACTTTGGATTGGGGCACCCTTGGATCGGGCTGAGCTGGATCGGGTCAACCCAGCGAGTCGAATCGGCGAGTCAACCCAGCGATCCAGCGAGTCAACTCGGCCGAGTCGCTGGTTAACTCATCGGGAAGTCCTGTTGCAAACAGGAAAAGGATTTGGTTGCGATTTTTGGATTGTTTTCGGCAATTAAAGATGACCCATTGCGATTAGAGTTGGAAGAAATCAAAAGACAGTGAAAAATCCCGTGAAATCAGCTCGGGAAACCCAATTTTGGCCGGAATCAGGACTCGGTTCCTGTTTGAGTTTGATTTGAAGATTGGAGTGATTTGAGAGAGTTCTATTAGGTTTAGAACTCTCTCTAGGGTTTGTTAATCCTATAAATACCAAGAGATTCGAAGAAAAGGGGAACAAAAAACCCTAGAGATCGATTCAGAGCAATTCCGGTTGAGTTCCGGTACCGCCGGTCACCTGCTGGTGCATCGCCGGCACTGTTCTTCATCAGCCATCACCGAAGAAGACGACTAAGCAACGTCTGTATCTGTTGCATATCCAGTGTTACAGCTCTGCTCCTGTTGCCTTAGAATTTGAATACTCCTGTTGCTTAAAGCTTTCTGTTACAGCTGAACCCTGTTCTGTAACATTTATAAACATCTCTGTTCAGCTGTTACACCATTATTTCACTTTGTAATTGATATTTTGAGCAATAAAGAGATCTTTTGAGCAAGTTTTCTTCACCATGGGCTAAGTTTATTTACTGGGATGATGGATAAGGTAATTTTCTCAATTTTATGTGATTTAATTATTTTCTAATAATTATTTATAATTTTTTTGTTATTAGAATTGCATAGTTTTAAATAGTGAAAACGGTTTTCTTTCAACAGTTGTGCTTTTGCCTGATGGATTATGCTTGGTTAATTAATTTTGATAGTCCATGCTTGTGATTTACCTCTGTTTGTTAGCATAACGAAACCAATTTTGGCAATTACTTGCGCTTCAATTAATTTAAAAAGAATTATCTGATTAATCACATAGGTTGTTAGAATTACCTGATTCCTGGTCCTTTTAAAATTACTCAAAAATCATCTTTAGGTTATTTAGTCTTTTTCTTACTCCTGGAATTTTCTAGAGTTAATTAGAATCATTATTTTCTAAAATCATTACCTTCACAAGTTCGAGAATCGAACCTTTATTTACCACTTTCAAAATTACATCACTTAGTCACCGAATTCTATCCAATTGAGCCTCCTTGAGGTTTGCTTACAAGGTGTAACTCAATCGAGCGCTTTATGGTTTGTGAATTTAGGTTTGATCCTAGTAGTTAGACTCAGTACGCTCGGTCCACTTGCTAGTATTGTTTTCACACACGATTTCTTCACAGAATCTCTCTGCAAGGTATCACGTTCTCTACTTATGTAGGAGATGCATGACAACTACGGATCGCTCAACTCTCTACTAGCATCAAACTGATCAGTTGATTAATCCAATTGATCACTTGAACAATCTAGGAAATCAATTATAAACCCTAGATTTAGTGAAAACAAACGATAATGATTAAAAATCTGAATAAACTTATCACTAATTCAGCTTCACGCTTAGAACTTTGAATTCATCCGTAACCAATAAAATCTAGGTACTCATGATACAAGAAAGAAGAACAAATAGCATGGTTTCCTCAAAAGGGGAAAACCCTAAAATATGAAATAAAACCTCTCTTATCTATGTAAAACCTAGCTCTAGATATATGTGTGGAAGTCTCTCAAAAAGTATTATAATTGTATCTTATATAGGTGTCCAAGTTGTAGAAGTTCCTATACTCGAATCACGATCGGAATAGGTTTCCCGAAATATCAAAATATACCAAAAGTGAGTCACATCCAAAGCCTAGCCGTGAAAAGAAGTTGAACTCAGCTAACGGGCCAAGCAAATACCACATATAGTTCCATCCCAGTAACCTATTCTCAATAAATTCCCTTGATTATTCGCGCCCAGCTTCTCTCGATGGCTCATGCCATCGAGGATTTACTTTCTTTATGTCTTTTCTTATTTTGCTTCTAGATTTCTCGATGGGTTATCACTGACGAGCAAATTAATTTTATCTGAGTTTTGATAAACTCGAGTTTCACATTAGCTCAAACTCTTCACCCTTATACACAGCCGAGCATAACCCATTCACAACATCGACCATCACCTTCTCATCTCAATAAATAACCAGTATTCTTTACTCGAGATCCTCCTCAACATTAGCAACAACATTTACTCACTGGAAGTTCAAGTTCTCCTCAATTATCGATGGTAGCAGCTCCATCTACTAATCCATGATTATCATCTACATGGTATTAAACTGCCAGACTCAAAGTCATCTCCATCTCCGTAGGCTCGACTGATCTCCTCGATCTCAACTCCATCACAGAAACCATTGATCACCGTCACCTCCCTGTTCAACCATTACCATTCAACTATCGCCAAGATCAACAACCTCATCTCTGCTACGAACCAATATCATCATAGACTCGAATCTGCTCCACTATCGACCAACTACATGAATGGCAGCAACTCGATCATCAAATCAATCTTGCCTGAACCCATAACAACTCCACTAAAATTCCCTGAACATCACCACAGATTCCATGACCTTTGCTCGAACTCCACTCGATAGCAACCATCATTGTTTCACTGCCAACCACCATCACGATAATCACTACCATAAACCACAACCAACTCTAGTTTATTCACTTTCCATCATGTCCATACTCACAACGAACCCTAATTCTCCATGATTTGTATTTGGAGAAGAAGGTAATGGCGCTTATCTATGAAGCAGGTGCTTTTAGCACTATTTGAAATCCAGCTTCCCCCAAGTAAAAGTCTTGAATGTCTCTAGAAAATCCTTTGAACGTGTCTTCCCCTTAGTGTACGTTGGAGTGCCATTAGTGGTTGCCCTTTAAATGACCATTTGGCCCTTAGTTCTTGTTTCACCCATAACTTCCTCATACGAGGTCGGAATGACCTCATTCTTTCGTCGTTGGCTTCGTTTCTTCGTTGTCGACGTGATGATGACAAGAAATCCTGGATTTGAACAAGTTACGCCTGGTATTTGTCCCTTCTTCACTTGTAACACTTTTTTTCTCGCACATTCTAACACTTTATAGCTCTTTTTTGGATGATTCACCTAATAAAAGACATAAAATACAAAACAAACGTAATATGCAATAATTCACAAGAAATCTAACAAATACTAGATGAAATTGCACTCAAAATATGTAAAATATGCACTTATAAAATTTCCGCACACTTAGCTTTTGCTAGTCCTTGAGCAAATTAAACTAAACTAAACTAATCATAAACTAAACTAATCATAAACTAAACTAAAACACAACTCCTTTTCGTCGAGGACACGGTTACACTTAGCATGTGCAACAAGCCTTTAAACCCCTAGGTGTCCCTAGTGGATGAGTTATAGTCTCGTGGGGGTTTATAATAGATATACCCATAAAACCTACTCGAACTTCAAATATTCCAAAGTCACAAGCATCCAAAAATCTATGAGGACATAAAGTTTTTGTACACTAATAATAAGAAGTTAGAAATTCCAAAGAACATCATTCTCATGCTTAGCCCTTGAGTTAGGAGAAAACTGCCATATGAAAGAATCAAGGTTCAAGAGAGACCAAAAAAGAATATTCTACCTCACCAATAGGGTTTTATGAATTTGACACTCAAAAGACGCACTTTAGGATTCTCACATAAGTGCTGGAAGGAGTGAAGATAAAAATCCTGCACACGTTAAATGGTGGGAGGGAAATGTAACCTTCCGAATTATATGAAGATGTTATCCCATAGAACGTGGGACGAAAAAGAACCCTATTTTCTTTTTTTCTATTGATCTCTACGAAAGGAAATCAACCACTTTGTCAGGATGGGAATGCTTACTTATCTTCTCATATGATTCACAATCATCACCACTCTCATAACATCCAATATAAACGTCTTCATTCTTCGGTCTTCAACTGTTGATGATTGATAGACACATTTTAGTGTCTAAATTACACCTTAATTTCTAGTAAGTTAGTATTCGATTCTGTGTCTATTACGTGTTTTTATGCTTTTGTAGGTACATTAGAAGAATAAAGATTTGTGGAAAAATTGGCTCAAAAAGTGTTCAAAGCACCCAGAAATATGGATCAAGGCACCCACACTTTGGATTGGGGCACCCTTGGATCGGGCTGAGCTGGATAGGGTCAACCCAGCGAGCCAGCGAGTCAACCCAGCGAGCCAGCGAGTT